>CAUYSK010104672.1:0-43526 GCA_963575035.1 Avahi laniger
TTTTTTTTTTTTTTGAGACAGAGTCTCACTCTCTTGCCTGGAGCGAGTGCCGTGGCGTCAGCCTAGCTCACAGCAACCTCAAACTCCTGGACTCAAGCAATCCTACTGTCTCAGCCTCCCAAGAAGCTGGGACTACAGGCATGTGCCACCATGCCCGGCTAATTTTTTCTATATATATTTTTAGCTGTCCAATTAATTTCTTTCTATTTTTGGTAGAGATGGGGTCTCGCTCTTGCTCAGGCTCGTCTCGAACTCCCGAGCTCAGAACGATCCGCCCACCTCGACCTCCCAGAGTGCTAGGATTACAGGCGTGAGCCACCGTGCCCGGCCCCCAGTGTATGTTTTTGTCAGCTTTGTCAAAGATTAGATTACCATATACAGATGGTTTCAGGGTTGCAGATTCTTTATTCATGATCAAAATTATGATCCACTTGACAGAGTGCATTAAGCCTATTTCTTTTAATTTCTTTTTTCTCCTTCTCGTTCTTTCTCTGACTTTCTTTCCTTATTCCTCTTCCTCTCCTTCTTCTGCTTCTTGCACTACTTCTCTTTCTTTTACTTCTCCATAAAATGACTTAGCACTACTGACTGCTAGATATCGTGTTTTACAACATGATCTCATTTAACTGTCACAGGAATGAAGTAGATATTTTTATTCTCATTCATTCGGATGATAGAACTGAGGCTTCAAGAAATGAAAAACATGAGCAAATCATGCAGATTGTACTTGGCAAAGTCAGGTCTGCCTAAAGTTTTAAACGCATGTTTTTGACTACTGTACAATAAGACTTTCTGAAAAGTTGAACCGGCTGAAGAACCATCTGAACTGAATATCTTTGCTGAATTTTATTTTTAAAAAATAAAATACACTGAGTGGACCCTTTAACTTGAAATCTAGTAGAATGAACAACTCTAAATCAGGAAATAAAAATTCAGAGAGTTCTGATATCCTCAAGCAAAATTTGGGGATACTACAAACTCAAAAATAGCTTTTTTTTGAAGAATTACAAACTCAAAATAGCTCCAGTAAAAGAGCGCATTTTTATTCACTCAAGGTACCATCTTTTTAGTGACCCAAGGTAAAGAATTTTCTTCAGGCTTGACTGGATTCAGGTTACACAAACTATCATCTATACTTGATTTCTCTCAATTCTGCCACTTGATGGCTTCCAGCAGAGCCAGGTTTATCCCTTGTGGTAATGGAGGAGCTATAGCAGCCTCTGATTTATTATTTCTCCATTTTAAGTGAAGAAGAAAAGATCAAAAACCTTTTTTTTTTGGTAGGTCTCCTGAAAGGAATATTGTTTGAAGTGGCTGAGGTCAGGTGACCGGGGTGGCGAAACTCCGGCCTTCGGGCCACATGTGGCCTTCTGGGGTCTTTTGACTGCATCCAAATTTTACAGAACAAATCCTTTTCTAAAGGGATTTGTTCTGTGAAGTTTGGATTCGGTGGAGGAGCCATGCTTGGGGATCTGGAATCAAGAGTATAGGCCTACGCAGATAGGTCAGAAAAGTTAAAGTGTATTTTGGGGAGGCAAGTAACCCTATCCACTATACCTAATGAAGTATAGAATCCTGGTGCCCTCTCTCTTCTTCATCTCTCATCTTCCAACCCTTGCCTCACATAATCAATCACCAAGTATTGCAGGTGTTGCTTCTTAAACTATCCCGTTCTTTACATCCATGTTACAACTGCATTTGTTATCTTGAAACAGTACAATTAGTTCATTTTTTCAACAAGTATTCATTATCTATAATGTGTCAATCAGTGGGCAAGATAGCAAGGATATATGGATGAATATATCCATATTCATGGCTCAGCCATTTATTTAAAAATATTTATTGTGCTCCAACTCTGTAGGAAGTGCTAAAAAGAGATAAATGAATAGGACATAATTTCTGTCCTCAAACACCTTCATTTGAGAAATCAGGGATATAAAATAGTCATAGCAGAAGATAAGAGCCATGCTCATGGTTTATAAAAGTAAAGTGTTAGCACAAAGAGACATAATCAATTTGTCCTGAGAAGGTTGTATCACTAAGGGGGCAAGGAATCTAATCTAACTTATGAGGCATGGAAACGGTGACGAGCAGCAGTGACCCACAGTAGATGAACTGTATTTGTCTTTATGTCCCAGACAGTCATTAATTCTGCATGTTACAAAAACAATCTGGTACCCTTTCCAGAGCAGAACATGAAAAGACTTCAGCAGTGCCTTTCTGTATCCCTGCACATCAGAGAGGTTAGAGGTCCCAAGACATAATAAAAAAGACAATTCCAGAAGGAAAATATCTCCCAAGAAATGAAAGAATCTAAATGTGTGACAGCTATTTTAGATGAGGGACAAGACAGAAAGTAAGGGAAAGAAGGAAATTCAGTATTCATGTACTCATTCAATCAATATTTATTGAGCCCTACTTTATGCAAAGCACTCTAGTAGTATTTTAATATTTTGAGAATTACAAAAACCAAAGATTGACATGAGTCTCTAAAAATACCATCTTGTTAGCAAGCCCTGATGAGGCTTTTCACAACTGACTTCCCCTTCAAGTATAAATGAAAACACAGCAAAATGCGGAACGATTATCTTAAAGCAGGAAGGAAAACAATTTAAACATTCTTTGTTGTCTTTTCTGGCTTAGAGACCTAGAGAGTCTACTCACCCTGAAAACCTGGGCTGTCATTTCTCCATTGGTCAGATGCTATGTTTTAAGTTTGCCAGAGCAGTGTCTCCATCCTCATCTTGTACAGTCAAACAGAGAGAAGGAAAAAAGGGCAGAATGTTATGAGAATAAGGAGTGGAGGTACCAGCAAGGGGCAGGAAGAGGAGTGGAACTTTCCACTCCCAGAGCTGTAGATTCTATCACTAAAAAAAGTGACTGAAACATCAAAAAGAGCCCCAGGCTTCCCAAGACTTGCTGTATGTTGCAGAGAATTTTTGTTTGTTTCTTTGTTGCGCTTTGTTTTCAATATATTCTATCTCTTCAATAGGAGAAAGTCCCACCTCAGTTACAGAAAGCTGTACTAGATATAGGACTCCCAGTCTCTAAAGAGTTTGGTGGGAGCTATCCCAACGAGTCTCCTCATTGAGTATCTGAGGGTTTCAAGAAGCACCCAGATAGAGAGTGGAGTCATTGGCAATTCACACTCCCACCTAATGAAAAAAGGCACAATTTGGAGAGATTTCTTCTCATTTGAAGAAGATGATTAATATTATCATCAATCATGAGAATAGTAATAGTTAACATTAATTAAGGGCTTACTATACACAAGGCACTGCACTAAACACTGTAAATGTTTTACCTACTTTCTCATTTGAACACTATGAAATAGGGTCTATTACTCCCCAAACTGAATCTGTTTGAAAATTCCCAGAGGAGAAATTTTATGGTATAAAGTATAATTTAATTACAACAATATTTTGTTAACCATGGTAAATTCACAAATACAAAAATGGATTAGTAATAGAATCAAACTTTTCAAAAAAGAAATACAAATAGTCAACAAGTAATGGAAAATATTACTCTTCAACTCAATAAAAACAAGTAAAAACAATAGATAACAATGAGCTACTTTTTAGGAAATATTACAATATTATAATATCAAGTGCGTTCTTAAATTCAGCAAAGTGCGCAGGCATGCTGGTAAGGTGATTACATTTTTAGATCTTTACTGAAAGTCAATTTGGAAATATGTATCAGAAGCTATAAATAATTCATATTCTTTCTCCTGGAAATTCAAATCCTAGAAATTTATTCTAAGGTATTAAAGATGTGCAGAAAAAATTATGAAAATGTTATTACATTATTCAAAAAATATAAAAAGTAATAACATACTAAATATCTAATAATTTAAAATGCGTTTGAAATACATTGTGCATTCAAATAATGGAATATTATGCAATTATTAATAGTAATCATCACCATTAAGTCCTCCATCTTTGATTTTCTCTTTTTCAAGGTGGCCTGGAATCTCTTTCAAGATGGTTTGCTTTTACATATGAACTTTACAGTTTGTCAATTTCTGCAAAAATACCAGCTGATATTTTGATAAGGATTGTGTTGAATCTGTAGATCAATTTGAAGAATACTGCCATCTTTACGATGATAAATCTTGTGATTTGTATCATGGATCCATTTATGAATTTCCATTTATTTACATCTGCTTTGAATTCCAGGATATTTTGTAGTTTTCAGTATACAAATTTTACACTGTTTTATTAAATTCATGCAAATGATTTTATTCTTTTAGATACTATTGCAAGTATAATTCTTTTCTTAATTTCATTTTTGGATTGTTAGCTGTAGAAGTATAGAAATACAATTGATTTTACAATTGATTTGATTTCCATAGATTTATGTTATGTTGTGTAACATTTATGCACTTTTTTATTAGCTCTAACAGCTGTTAGTGATTTCCTTAAGGTTTTCTATACACAAAATCATGTCATCTGAAAATAGAGATGATTTTTACTACATCATTTCTAAACTTGATGATTTCTGGTTTTTCTTCCTGTTTAATTGCTCTGGCTAGAAACTCCATTACAATGTTGAATTCAAGGAGTGGAAGCAGGAATCTTTGTCTTTTTCCTGATCTTTTGGGGAAAGCATTACTCACAGTAATGATATTAGCTGTGTTTTTTTTATAGATGTCCTTTATTCAGTTGAGGAAGTTTCCTTCTATCCTAAGTTTGTTAAGTGGTTTTTTTTTCATGAAAGGGTGTACTGTGGCTTCTTATCTTCCTTTTGAATGTTTTTTTTCTTTTCTTTTTCAATGTGATTTATTTTTAAATTAAAAAATAAAAATTTTATATACTTATTGTTTAAAATATAATGTTTTGATATATGTGTATATTGTGGAATGGCTAAATCAAGCTATTTAACATATGTATTACCTCACATACTTATTTTTTTTGTGTGGTAAGAATACTTAAAAATTTACTGTCAGCAACTTTCAAGTATATGTTATTGTTATTCACTATAATCACTGTGATATACAATAAATCTTTTAAACTTATTCCACCTAACTAAGATTTTGTGTCTGTTGACCAACATCCCCTTAATCTCCCCACCCCAGACTCTGGTAGCCATCCTTTTACTCTCTGTTTCTATGAGTTGACTTTTTTAGATTCCACATTTAAGTGAGATCATGTGATATTTGTCTTTTTTTGCCTAGCTTATTTTGCTTAACCTAATGTTCCTCAGGTTCATCTATGTTGTTACAAATGACAACCTTTTTAAGGCTGAATAGTATTCCATTATGTATATATACCATATTTTCTTTATCCATTCATTCTTTGATGGACACTTAGGTTGATTCTCTATCCTGATTATTGTGAATAATGCTGCACTGAAAATGGAAGTGCAGATATCTCTTCAACATACTGATTTCAAAGCCTTTGGACATGTCCCCAGTAGTGGGATTTCTAGATCATGTATTTTTCTATTTTTATTTTATTGAAAAACCTCCGTACTGTTTTCCATAATAGCTATACTAACTTAGAATCCCACCAGCAGTGTACAAGTGTTCTCTTTTCTCCATATCCTCATCAATGTTTGCTATCTTTCATCATCAATAAAGTTTTTTGGCTTAATATTTAATTTACAGGAAGCATGTTCATAATAGTGGAATAAGGATACCCAAAAGCAAAGTGCAGCGGCTTATGCCTGTAATTCCAGCAATTTGGGAGACCGAGACAGAAGGATTGTTTGAGGTCAGAGTTTGAGAACAGCTTGGGCAACATAGTGAGAGCCTATCTCTACAAGAAAAAAAAAATTAGCTGGGCATGGTGATGCATACCTGTAGTTTCAGCTACTCAGGAGGTTGCGGCAAGAGGATCATTTGAGCCCAAGAGTTTGAGGTTACAATAAGCTATGATTACATCACTGCATTTTAGCCTAGGCGACAGAGACCCCGTCTCTGTAAATAAATAGCTACATAAATAATAAATAAATAAAGGATTGCTGAGAATCTATTCCTCCATAAAAATAGTTTATTTGTCTATTTTTCCTTTCAGCTCTATCAGTTTTTGTTTCATAAATTTTGTTTCATAAATGTTCCTTGGTGCATATACATTTAAACCATTATGTCTTCCTGTTGGATTGTTCCTTTTATCATCATGTAATACCTCTCTTTGTCTCTTAAAATTTTATTTGCTCTGAAATCTACTGTATCTGATATTGATATAGCCACACTTCCTTTTCCACAAAACTGTTTGCATAAAATATCTTTTTCCATCCTTTTACTTTCAACCTACCTATGTTGTTGAATCTGAAGTTAGTTTCTTCTAAATACCATATTGCTGGGTTTTTTTTTCTTATCTAGTCTATTTTATCTACTCTATCTCTGTCTTTTCGTGATATATTTCTATCATGCCCACTATAGCAATTACTGATATTTAGTGCTTGTATCTGCCATTTTATTATTTGTCTTCTGTTTATTTCCTCTGATTCTTGTTCCTCTATTTCTTTTTTTATCTTGCCTTCCTGAATGTTAATTGAACTTTTGGAAAAAAGACTCTATTTATTTATGGAGATTTTGAGTATATCTCCTCGTATAGTTTTCTTAGTGGTTGCTCTGAATATTACAAAATACATATATGACTGTATTAGTTAGCTAGGGCTGCCAAAACAATCTATTACAGATTGGTAGATTAAACCACAGAAATTGATTTTCTCATAGCTCTGGAGGCTAAAAGTCTAGATCAAGATATCATCAGGTTTGGTTTCTTCTGAGGCCTTTCTCTTTGACTTAAAGATGGTTGCCTTCCTTCTATGTCTAACATGGCCTTGCCTCTGTGTGTACACATGTCTATAATCTTAATCTCCTCTTTGTATAAAGACATCAGTTATGTTGGATTACGGTCCATATATACGAACTCGCTTTACCCTAATTACCTCTTTAAAGACCCTATCTTACATTTTGAGGTGCTAGGGTTAAAACTTCAACATATGAATTTGGGAGGAACATAACTTAGGCTGTAACAGTGACTTAATCATAATCTACTGGTTTCAATATTTTACCACTTTGAGTGAAGTGTGGAAATCTCATGTACATTTAGATTTATTTACCTTCTCTACTTTTAAATATCATTGTCTTGAGTATTGGATGTTGCTGCGATTTTTGCTTCGATCATCAAATATGGTTTAGAAAGCTCATGAGGAAAAGGTTACTCTAATGTATGTACCCGTGTATCTGTTTTCTCTGTTGTTTTTCTTCCTTTCTGATGACCCAAGCTTTCTTCAAATTCTTTTAGCTTTCCTTTGTCTGAGAATATCTTCAATTCCTCTTTATTCCTGAAGAATAGTTTTACTGGCTTTAAACTTTGCAGTTGACGGCTCTTTTCTTTCAGCACATGAAAAACACGCTGTTTCCTTCTGGCCACCACAATTTCAAAAATAAACCCTATGTCATTCAAACTGGTCTTTCCATATAGGTGTCATTTCTCTCTAGCTGTCATTTCTCTCTTGTCTTTGTCTTTAGTTTTCAGAAGTTTAACTATGGTGTATCTTGGTACTAATTTCTTTGGATTTATCTTACTTGTGATTCATTCGACTTCTTGAATCTATGGGTTTGTATCTTTCACCAATTTGGGAAAAATTTCAGCCATCATTTATCCAAGTTTTCTTTTAGTTAAGCTCCTTTTCAACTCTCTGTCCAGGGTTCCAATGGTACAAATGTTGAAGCTTTGGTCATTTTGCTAATAGGTATCTGAGGTTCTGTTTTTTTTTTTTAGTATATTTTCCCTCTGCTGTTCAGATTGAATAAATTCTATTGCTCTATCTTAAAATTTATTTATTTTATTCTGTTATCTCTATTCCACTATTGAGTCAATCTAGTCAGTTTTAAACTTTCTGTTATTGTATTTTTTAGTTCTATAGTTTTCATTTGCTTCTTTTTTTATGCTTTCTACTTCTTTGTTGAGATTTTCTATTTTTCATTTGTTCAAGAAAATTTGTAAGTGAATGTTGAAACTATATGTATTATGATGGTTTTAGAATTCTTGTTAGATAATTCCAGCATATGATTTACGTAAGTGCTGGTATTCCTTGTTTTTCTTCCCTCAAGCTGTGATTTCCTTGATTCTTGATTATGATGATTGTTTTTCAATTGCATCTTGAGGATTTGGTTTATTATGCTAGTAAACTCTAGGTTCTATTTAAATCTTTTATTTTAACAAGAAGTCACTACATTTAGGTTTAGCATGCAGATCCTGGCTTACTTCGTGAACTATAGTTCCAATAACAATTTAGTTTTCACAACCATTGTAATGTTATTTTGGTCTGCTTGGTTTATCTGATGCCATTGTTCCTATTATTTGTCTCTGCTGATGCTGTCTGAGAAGATGGAAAGTGTTTCTCCAGGCCAGGCTGCTAGATGTCTTTCATTGCAGAATGAGGAGGGAATGTGTGGGGGCGTGAAGGGCAAGTCTTGTTTATAGGGTAATGAACATGAACCAGGATGGGTGCTTGTTATGATGGTATCTCTTTTGCTAGGGTCCCCTTCAACCCGGGTGTCACCGGGCATGGAAGAGGAGTCTCAGGTCCACAGGGACAATGTCGGGCTGTTTTGATTGAAGGGTCCTTTTTGCTGGGCCTCCTCTTGTCCATCAGTTCTTTGGCGACTCTTGGTGGGGGAGAGGAGTCTCAGACCCAGGGAACAAATAGGTTTCCTGGGCTAGTCTGCTTGTGGTGGCAGGATCTCTCTTGCCAGGATCACAAGGCCATCTCAGTATCTCTCAGCAGGGAGGGTTCTCAGGTTAGGTGGGGAAGGAGAGTGCTTCCCTTGGCCTCTCATTATTGGCAGGGCAACTGATTCCACTTACCAGAAGTTCTGGGCTCACCTGGTGTTGTGGAGGGACTGGAATTCTACCCAGGGAGAAGAATGAGCTTCCTGGGATGCCTTTTGTTGATAAGTTGGGGGTGGAAAATGCCTGATCTGGGTCACTTTCTTCAGTTGGGTAGACATGGGAGGAATAGCTCACTCTGCTGCTGTGTTGTTCCTCTAGTCCTATGGTTTCTAAGCAGTTAGTCATCCTCCTACCACCTTTCAGAGTTCTCTTTTAGTGGCCCCTTGTTCTATTTTCAGGGTTTATAGTTATATTTATTAGGGAAGAGCAGAGAGTAATGGGTCTATACCATCTTTTCCAGACAGAAAGTCCATTTTTCCAGGGTGACTTTACAGGGTGATGAAAATGTTCTAAAATCAGAATGTGGCGATGGTTGTATAACTCTGTGAATGTACTAAAAATCACTGAATTGTATACTTAAATGGATATTTTATGGCATGTAAATTATATCTCCATGAATACATTTTTAAAAAAAGAAGTTAAGGTTCTTTTCATAGAAAATGGCTTTGGACTTTGCAAAGAAATTGTATTCCATAGTTCACAAAGGAAAGTACATTTACAAACAGGCTGGAAAAATGCTTTTTCCAGTTCCAGCAACAAGTGATTCTCCGGACACAGTGGTAGTCACGTGAAGCATGGTAAGAAGTGTTTCTGACTCCCTGGGCACATCTCTGAAACATGAAGGAGAGTCTGCTGGGATCCACCAAATCCACTGCCAGGTCTTAGTTGTTACTGACTGGATGATACATGCAGAGCAAAAATGGCATCACTTGTGTGATCTTGAAACCCTGACCTATAGGAATTCCACCCAAGTGCAAAAAAGTTTTTCTTTATTTTTCCAGTCAAAATAAGAATACAGCACAATTCACAAATGTAATGAAGACTTGTTTTAATATTTTACTCATTGGTTTTATTTAAGAGGATTTCAAACTCTACATGTGTCTTTCAGAGGATAAGATAAATGTCTAGGAAAAAAACCTAAAGCAACAGCATGAAAGACTTAAGATACAACATGATAGAAGAAAATGCCTATCATTCTCAGAAAATAGTAACAAGTCAAAAATAATTTCTAGAAAAATGAAAACAACTTACAGGGATACATAGGTGAAAAACTGTAAATCTTAACACCTCCCCCAATAAAAACATATAGGTATTGAGAGATTAGGCAGGATATATTTCATTCTTAGAATAGAACAACAGAAATTTTCCTTTTCAAAAGAATCAATTTTAATAATAGAAAAAAATATTGCATGCTAACTAATGCATTTGTAAGGACAAGAACCTGAGAAGGTAGCAAATAGAGAGACTTTGACTGTAGATAAAAGGAGAACCTGAGAAGATATCCTTTGGGGGATATACCACAAATTTTGCAACTATCACTCTGGGTAGGCAAAAATAGGAATGATGTTTTACTATTGTCCATCATACCAGTACTGAGGGAAGGCTTCAGATCTCCAAGCTTCTGCTGACTGATGTGATTAGGAGTCTCAAACACGGATATTTTAGAAATTGTGTATTAAGGGTGGAAACAAAACAATAAAGAGTGATGCTGTGTACAAAGGAAAACAACACTCCTGTAATATTCTGCAATAATCCAGCCACATAGAGGGACCTGGATTTATTTCCAGGTTCTAAATCTTATGAGGAAATTTGAAAATTAAAGCATATTCCTATAAGAGTGACAGGAAGATGAGTATAGATATCAAGTTATGTGAGAAATTCTGGCAAACACCATGTCATATGAGGCTTGGAAATAAGACTTAGTGAGACAAGATAGTTACAGATAAATATGTGAAATTTGGCCACAAAAAAGGTAGACTGACAAAAAAAGATGAGACTCTCAGAGGAAAAAATCTAGCAACCATAGTAGTAGAAATAGTTGACTATTCTGGCCTAGCTGGAGAAGAGTTATTAATCTGCATTTTTGTCTCTATTTGGACTTAAAATCAATGAAAATTTAGGCGGGAAGTAGAGTATTGTTAGAAGGATCTGGAAGTTACTCTATGACTCATGGATGAATAGACATAAATAAATGGAATTCTAGAATTAGACTGAAGCTCTCTATCTAATACTTAATCTAGCTACCTAACTCCTTTCTGTTCTTGGTTTATTGATCTCTTTTCTTCATCTCCATCTTCATTTGTTTGGATTCTAGCCTTGAACGCTGGCATGGAGATAAGAAATTTTCATCCCCAGTTCTTGCTGAACTATAGTGTCAGAAAAGACGGTCAATCTTCTCTCAGATTGACAGTAGGACTCAGACATAGACAAGGTGTCATGGTGGGACAGAAGTCTTGACAACACATACCACCCCACTCCTTCAGATGAGATGGCACAAATATTAACAAATGTTAGTAACTGGCATACATCTGTTAAAGTCCCTTTGTTCAAAATGATTTATTCAAAAACATATTTCAGATATTTTAAAAGTACTTGTGGCAGGTATAATACTGTATGTTTACTAAACTCTCTTTCCCTTCTGAGAACACAACTAATCTATATTTCTGAGTCTTGTCCGCAGCGAGTTGGAGATATGTAATTCAGTGCTGGCCAGTAGGATACAGGTGGGAGTAGCACACACTACTTTCTGATTTTCCACACTGTTCTTCTCCCTCTATCCTCTGAAAGCAGAGGAGCATGAACAGAGGATGACGGAACTAATGATGTGTGGATCCTGGGTTCCTAATGACTGTGTGAAGCAGAGCATCCCACTCACTCACACTGAATGCAATCTGAGTGAGAAATAAACTTTTATTGGGTTAACCACAGAAATTTTGGAGTTATTTGTCATTTAGTTAGCCTATCCTAATAATACAGAAATTGATTGCTTGAAGAGGGTGCTACCACAACAAAACCTAAAATATGTGAAACTGGCCTAGCAGTCACATAGTGGGAGATAAGGAAAATAATATTGATGGCTGGAACAGTGACAACTCATGAAATAGCAAAAAATTTGGTAAAACTGTCACCTCAATACATTAGAAAGCAGATGATATGCTGTTATGGGTTGAATTGTGTTTCAGAAAATAAATATGTTGTAGTCCTAATCCCCAGTACCTGTGAATGTGACCTTATTTGGAAATAGGACCTTTATAGATGTAATCAAGGTAAAAAGAGGTTTTGGGGTAAGCTCTAATCCAAAATGACTGATGTCTTTATAAGAAGAGAGAAATTTGGACACAGACAGAGATACATATAGACAGAGGGTAGATGGTTTGAAGACACATGGAGAGAACACCATATGAAGTAAGAAGTAGGGACTAGAGTGATGCATTTATAATCAAAGGAACATCACGTATTCTAGTCAAAGGGATATAGGAGGAAGTCACGTACACCTCTTCCAGGTCTACCACCTAAAAAATATTATACCTCTTCCACAATTCTTCATGCTCTCTTTCTTTTTCTATCCCCTGGCTAAGAGAGAGGAAAATAGAGGCCTAGAATATGGCAGAGTTGAATAATGAAAAGAGCCTGGAGCCCTGAATGACTAAGTGGAGCAGAGTCTCCACTGACCCATATTGAACTATAATGTGAATGAGCAATAGATGTTTATTCAATACATGTTTATTGAGTAAAGCCAATGAAATTCTGGTATTATTTGTTAGAGGATTTATCCACCTCTGATGAATACAGCACCAATAGACAATGTATTTGTACATGTGAATGAATAATATGTGGACCTGACCTTCAAGGTGATCATAATACAATGGGACAGAGACACATACACAAACTGATGATGTTAATTAAATGTTATAAATACAAAAATAATGCACTTGATATTAAGGCAGAGACAAGTGACCCAGTATTTGGGAATTAAGGAAGGCTTCAGAGTACAGATAATGCCCAAGCTTGACCTTAAGTCAGGAAAACTCACAGGAAGACAAAGTCTTTAGGCAATGAAACAACAAAAATAGAGATGCAGAGGCAAGAAATGGCAATGTATTCACTCCATGAACTCCAAGCAGAAGGCCTTGATGAATAGTAATTTTCAGGTAGGGAAAGGCAGAAGAGAGGGTCAGGACCAGATAATGATAATGTGTGCTGAGGGAAACAGAGGGTGGCAGAATAGCTCATACACTTTGTAAATCCCTTAAATTTGTGAGATTCATCTCAGATTGCTCAGATACTGCTGATGTCCTGGGAAGAAGTCAGTTTGCCCAAGTCCTCCGCTCTCATGAGCTATTGCTCAGGTCCCAGCTCACACCTCTTCCTTTTCTCCCATCCCACTGTGGCAGATAATGTGAATTGCCGACTTGCTTCATGAGTAGAGAAGGATGAAAAGTTAAAAAGTCTACTTCTAAAGTTCTCTTGGAGGACATTCCTGATATAAATTAGTCCACCAATCAGATGCACTCATGCAGGATTTTGATTTGAAACTTAATTACGTGTGGAGAGAGACAGCTGGCGGGCATTCCATTTGCTCATGCACATCCTGGCAGAGTTAGCATGGTTCCAGAGCAGGCAGCAGGAACTTTCTGACCCTGAACTGTTGGATCCCAGTGGAGGCAGCAGCCCACGTGACAGCCCAGTTGTGTGGTGTGATTTGGGGCTTTCCTGGAAACTGAGCTTAGAGTCTATTTCTTCAGGCCATCCAATGATTCTGTGCTATTTATGCCTCTTAATAAATCCATCCCAGCTTAGACATGCTAAAGCAGATTCTATCATCTGTAACTAAAACCCAGGGCCAATGACTTTGCCAGAGATGTTCCCAGCATATAGGAAACTGTCACTGTGCTTTAGTGAAAAAAGATTTATTCATTCAATTCTTATTGAGGCCTTACTATATGTTGGAGACTGTATGCCATCCTTCGTACATTAATAATTTTCTTATCCATTTAATAATAATAATATAATAATAATAATAATATTAACAATACTTAGAACATGGAATTTACTGTATGAGGGTCAAATGAAAAAGAACATATCAAACATCTTTACATGTAAAGTACAGTTATTCAATTGTTAATTGTGACATTTGTGATATTAAAATGAGTATATATAAACAAAACTTTTCCTGAAAAGGACTGGATTATCACGAATGTTTTCCAACACTGCAGTTATACAGAAAGGAATAATAATCTAACACAGATGTTATATAAGGAATTTCTGCATTGCAATGAAGTTTGATTAAATGATACTCTAAGAATCTCTGCTTATCCAAATAGGGAATCCATATTTCAGCCCCTGCATCATGCCATCAAAGCAAAGCAACAATAATTTGCACATGGACTCTCTCCAAGATTCTCGATCTTCTTTATATGTACCATTGGAGCTAGTCTGTGGCTCATTTCACTAGACAGATGTAGCTTAAGGGGTTTCTTACCCCTTGTTCCTAATTTTTCCTGCCCTGATATGGCATTCTGTTTCCTAACATGGCAAACATCTTCACCCTGGTGCCGCCTCCACCTCGCCTACAACAGGGAAGTGTGGGAGAGCAGTGTGCAGCCAATTCGATGTACCAGGAGTGATCCTCATTTGGACACTCTGTTCTATATTTTCATCTACTCCTGCAGGTGGCTGAACCTATCCTCACTGGTAATTACAATACCAGAATCTAGTTGAAAAAACTCCATCACCTTGCAAAACTGCACCTCTGCTCAGACTCCTAATTTTCTATGTCATTAGTTGCAGTTCGTTTGTTTGTATTGTGATGATAGGAATGGTTTGATATGTCTTCCATTGGAAGAAAACTGAGTTTCAGCAAAGAGAGCGACATGTTCATGTGCCTGATATATTTATAAAGTCAGTTTATCTAATGCTAAATAGTTACGGTTTGAACACTTTGATGTCCAGGGATTGCAAAAGGAGGACGAGCGTAAGCACACTGAAGAAACATTCATGGTGAACCGTGTGTGTGACTCAGTCTAATGGACCATTCACATAATGATCAAAGTTATTTACAAAAGTCCTCTCTTCCTGAAATTGCTGCCCACATGAGAGGCTCACATCTGGTTAGTCCCATTGGCTGATATCAAGTATTGAAATGTCCCCTGCCTCAAAACGACTTAACAGAGGAAGCGTGAAAACAAACACTAATGTGTGGCCAGGACCTAGAAAAATTTAGCTTAGTCCTATTGAAAACCAGGCAGTGGGCCAACTCCTTTTATATTTGGCTTTCATGAGAATCTGTCTGTGGGGGAGTGCTGAGTGTTTTTAGTGCAATAACAAGCTTGTATTCTCTGAGCCAATTAGTATGTAATTAGGTGTTGGCTAATGAGGAGGAGGAACAAAGGTGGAGCTGGCACAGAGAGCGGGTGTGGGTGTGACTCGTGTGTATGCAGGTGGCGAAACGGCACATGTTGAAAACTAAATTGAATCTCTAAAACCCAATAATTTGTTACACACTATTAGTAAGTTCTGTGCTTAGACCTTCAGCAGTTTTTTCACATCTCTATTGAAATGCGCTTTCATTCCTCTCTGCAAAATAAGATGTGGTTAGCACATATATGTTAATATTTTTCCCTGACTGTTTACCAAAAGTTTAAAATTAGAGATAGTTGATGCTGCTAGTATTGAGTTACCTATAAGGACAAAAGAAATCATTTATTTACTCTTCCACTCAACTTACATTTCTTTATATGTTCCTCAGCAAGCTAAACAAAGACCCCGGCTCTCATGGAGTTTAGATTCTCGTGAGGAGAGATTGATGATAAACAACAAACATGAATAGGGGAATTATATAATATTTTACAAGGTGAAGGGAAAAGATAGAGTGAGGCAGGGGGATCAGCAACCCTTCAAAAATGTCGAGGGAGGTGTGCAAGTAGGGTGGTTGGGGAAGACTTCCTTGGGGAGGTAAGGTTTGAGCAGAGACTAGCGAGTTATAGAAGGAAAAGGTTGGGGAAATGAGGTAGAAATTGACACAAATAAGTAATGTCACGTGCCCAAGATGACTCAAGACTCAGTAAAAGACTACATGAGAGGAAAATTCTTATCATTTTTTTGTTCCTTTCATATTTGGTATTTATGAAAGTCTATCTCGGGAGGGTACTGGGGGTGTTTCTGTGGCGCGCAGAAGCTCCTGATCTTTGTGGTCTCAGGTGAGTTTTGTTTTTGTTTTTTAAAGGAGGGAAAGCAGGGACAAGAAAGGCCTCCATGAATGGGAAATATTGTAGTTCCAATTGTGTGGGTGGGCTGAATAGATTTCTTTCCGGCAGAAAATGTTTTAACTCTGTGAGTCCCTCCTGAGAATGCTGGACGCTGGGGTGTGAAATTTTTAGTGAAAGGACTCTTCACTGTTTATCCTGTTAACTCAGTCTGGTCTCTGTAAAGCTCCATAGGTAGGAAGGGAATTTTCTTGGCTGTCTTAACTTTAATGACCCTTCAGGGAGACATTGTAAGTGAAAGTACCCAACAGAGTGTAAAACACTTAAAAATGTGTTAATCTTTGGTGTTAAAAAAAAAATTCCAAATGATGATGAATGCTGTTCTCCCTCTCCAGGCAAGCAAAATGATAATTTTTTAAGTTAACCTGATGAGTTTTTGTAGTTGTAAAGAGCTCTAAAATTGAAGTAAGCCCCAGATAATGAGAAAGTTCTGATATTACGGTCTATTTTTCACCAGACTAATTCAGTGAGACATCGTCCCCACTTCCCATCCAGGGACTTCTGACACTTGTCCATGCCAAATGATATGTCAGTGGCAGAAATCAGAACAAAATCAAATCCTGTTATTCATGGGTTCTCTGCATATTACCACCTCTCTATTATACTCATACATCATCAAGGAAGCCACATTACCGGGAGATGTTTGCTTTTGCTGTGCTATGCCCCTGGCAAGCTGATAATCTGAAACTAATATCCTTTCATTATTTATACAACATTTGGCGGGAGCAGAGTAGGCACCAGTAAAGTGTGTTTATCTTTTGGTTTTGTTTTTAATTTCCACTCAAGAGTGCTTCTTTATTGGAAAGGGAACCAATTTACACATCTTCAATTATGTAAGGAATTACATGTGAAAATATGGCTTAATTAACATCATAGATCCAAATTATTCCAGTCATGTTTACTCTTTCTTATAACTAGCTCTGTGGTAGTAGCCTCACTGAACTATCTCTTAAAATCTATTCACCATGAACCTCCTTTCTGGTCTAACTTTGCTCTTTTATAAGTTTCTGCTAATTTATTGACTTCCTTCAGTCATTACAGTTAACTGCAGGTGCATGTTTCAATTTTGAGCAGATGGACTTAACATTATTATTGAGTTTTGTATATGAAGGTGACCCTACTGACTGACCAGCTTTGGGGCAGATATTTTGATTTTTTTCTCCAGTAATGGGTATAGATTTATTCTGGTATACTTGTGCCCTTGTGGGGTAAAGCTGAGGCGGTGAATCAGAGTAAGGGTGATTGGCCCCCATGGAGCATTGACCACATGACCACACGGTTGTTAGCACCATGGGCTGATCTGCTGCATTAATGGTTACACGTGTTGTGTTTAATATTCAATCAGAGATGACCTTTGTAAAGCAGAACAGACACTATGCTAAGCACCAAACATAGACCATTTTCTGGACTCTACAACTCAGAAAGATAGTCTTTATCTCTATTTAGAGTGAGCAAATGGAGAATTAAGAGATTAGATAATTTGTCCAAGGTCATGATGAATCCAGGATTTGAATCTAACTTTACTACAGAGCCCTCATTTTCAACTTCTACCCTAAACTGTCTTCTTTATTAATGGTATATATAAATTTTAGGCCATACTCCAAACTCTAATCTAGCCCTATAATAATCAGAAATAAGCCAAACTTCTCTAGTAGGAATATACTGTGCTACCCTTGACCACGAGAATCCTCAAAGCTTCAGATCCAACTTCCTCCTAAGAGACAGCCATAGAGAATCTAAACTAACATGTGGTATATTGTCCCGATATTTAAAACATTTCCTGTAAGAAAAGATTAATTAGGAAATTGGTTTGCTAAATGGCCATGAGGGCACCATTGTGTCTAGCACAGCTTCAGTGAGCTAACCAATTGTCTCCTTACTACTCAGAAGTAGATCGCTTGCTGACATGTAATTTATTGAGTCCATCAATAAATCAGTCCTGGTTTAGTGTGTATAACCCACAAAAGCAAAATCACTTCAATGTAAAAAGTGAGCTTATAGAGCTTGGACAATTCAGGGGATAGATTGCTCTACTGACAATCAATGAATAAAACACGTATTTTGAGATGCTTTTGCAATTTAGGGAAAAAAGGATTTTCTTTAATTAAAAAATTAGAAGGTATATCTGGAATATAATATGTTTTACATGAAAAATCAGAAAACAGAATGGATTCAGAAATTGCATTATTTCTTCAGCTTTGAAGGGTTTAAGCTGTTTTAGAAAAAAATGAATACCTCCTGAACTTCAGAGGGGAAAATTATCCATCAAGAGTCATAAAAGTAAAATATAAAATTAATTTTTGTTTTAATAAGTAAAATATGAAATGTTTCACAAAACTCATTTTTTTTTGTTTTTTTTTTTCTTTTTTGTCTTTGAGCAAAAAACACAAAGTATCATTAAGTAATTAAAGGTGGTAACAAATTTTACAGAAGGTAGGAAACATTGCTCTCCGTCTTAGGTCTGAGGTCAAATCTCAACTCTAACACTAACTAGCTGTGTTACTTTATGTGAGTTAGTTAACTCTCAAAGTTTCAAAAAAATTTTAAATATCAAGTTAGGGTACTCTCTCATAGAATTTTGGAAATACCAAATTATATTATACTATGTAGTGAAGGGTTCATCATAGTGCATGCCACATAACAAATGCTCAGTAAGTGTTAATTATAATTTTTTTTTAAATCTCAGTTCCCTATTTTAGTCAATGGAAGCAAAAGTCAATAGAAAGAAGGAGAAAGTGAAGGAGACAATATCAGAGGGGCAGATAAAGGCAATTTTACCTCAAGGGATCTTAGAAAAATAGAAACGACAACAAGAAAAATATGATTGTTTACATTAATATAATATTGGTGCTTTCAAAGCTTTAAGAAAAAGTTAATTCATTTAATATGATGGTAAAACACTCAAATTTCACAATGGGAGCTAAAAATTCTCAAATTGATACTAAAAGTATTTCAATTGCTACTTAAAGGATGTACAAATAAAACTTCCTGAAGCCTCTTTTGAAAAAAAATTTTCCAAGGGAGAAAACCCTAAATTTTGAAGACTATAATATCTGATTTCACAGGGAACATCATCTATATAACATAACCACTTAAGAAGCTATTGTTAAAGCATTTTAAGCTATGTTTTGTTTTCACAACTCTAAGAATAAACAAAAGTTATCACCTCCAGGAGTTTTCCTGTCCTGTCACTGTAGGTCTGAGTTACAAACACAACCATATTTCTAAACGTTGCTCCACTACTGATAAGTTGCTATTTGACCTTAGCAAAAGTGGCTTCATTTTATTTTCTGTGTTTCAGCTTTCTAGCATCATATTGGGGCTTAATAATGTTTTTGGCTTTGGCTTTGGAATTTTTTGATGTGACCCAATAGGAATTTATGTTTCAAAAAACTGGAATAGGAATAGCCTATGGGGGAAAAAAATTGGAATATGATCAAAATTTCTATACTAGAAGAGTTTAGAGGAATCGATGTCCTCTCCCTACCTCCAGCCCCCGATTCCTACCTACACATCCTTTACTTCAACAAAAACGGACATGTTTTAAATAGAAAATATGGAAAATTTTCCAAGAACCCTGAATATTTGGACTTTGCTTCTGTGGTCTGGGCAGCTGAGCCCTTTCCCAACCTCAGGAGGGCAAGAAAATGACCCTTGCTCCTAAACTTTTGATGCCAAATACATTCTTCCTCCTACTTATGTTAGCACAAACAATATGACTAAGACCGTCAACACCTGAACTGCCCTTTCTTATAGCTGGGCCACGGCAATGAGTAGTAGCTGAGATCAGAGTAACCTAGTCACATTTTTATGTAGTAAACAGTGCCTTGGGTACCCTGGAGTTATGGAGTAACCTCATATGACTAAATTACAAAGGATTACTCTTGATGAGACATTTACAAGTTGGTATATTACTTCTACTTCAAAGAGCTACTCTTGACTTAGATCACAATTTTCACAGTAGCGAAATTGCAACCAAATAATTTGAACTAATGGAAGCAAGGGTTTGGAGTGTTCTCTCTGATCCCATTGTTCTTTTTTCCCCTCTTATATTGTTTGAAGCTATTATACCATATCATTCTTCTAATCACAAGTAGTGTTGGGATGGGAGAAGAATTATTTCTTTTAAGTGAAATGCTGTAAGTGCTCTATAATAATAACTTCATCAGGACATATTTAGAAATCACAAAGGAGATATATCTAAAATGTCAAATTCAGTGGCAATGACAGTAAACAATGTGGTCCATTGGGATTTTGGAGAAAATGTAATGGTCTTTATGCATAGGTGTGGATGAGGTTAAGGGTACCAACAGGTACGTTGAGGCACCCAGGGACCCAGAACCCCTTACCACCCCTGAGCATGAGGGGGTAGGGAGAGGATATGATGTCACTAGAGCTCAGTGAGAGCTGGTGCCCAGGAGGGAGGATAGTATGACAAGAGCAGTCACTGCCAGGGCCCTGCATTGAGGAAGGGAGAGAGCAGGGAAAGAAACTTCCTGACCTCTTTCTACTCCCACTCTCAGATCCCCCTCCCGTGTCTTTCAAAGGCAGGTCCAACAAGAACCAGAGGGAAAAGGTGCTCACTTTACGTACTCAGTAAGAGTCAAATTCCTAGGGCAAAAGTAAGGTAGAGAAGGGTAGGTAGATCAGGAGTAAAGGGGTAGCACACAGTGTGGCATAACCACAACCCCTCAGTGCTGGTGAGCCGCAGTGTTTGCTTTTGGTCCTGCTCAACAGTATAACCACTTGGTTAAAGAAATAGTGCCAGAATGTTAGCCCTGTGAAGCTGAAATCTATGATGAATCGACAAGCCTAGATGTAAAATTATCTTAATGGACAGAAGCCTGCAAAATGAAATTTAACGAGAATATTGGATATGTTTCCCCAGTTAAGATAACTAAAGGTTTTTTTCCAGAGAATAGGAGAGGTGGGAAAAGTGCTTGATGGCAGTTCACATCCTAAAAGACATGGAATGTCAACTGATGATGGGTCTTGATTGCTTACAAAGCAAATATAATCTGAGGTTGCACTTTCAGTGTCCACTAGACATTTCCAGCTGCCTATCCCACATACTCCTCAAACCCAGTTTGTTGCCACAGCCTGATCCTGTTACCTTCCCGTCTCCCTTCAATACTCTGTAGACTCCTCTGTTCTCTCTTTGGTTAATGGTATACTGTCCACAGAATATCTCAATCTAGGAGACTTAGAATTATCATAGTTTCTCCTTCACTTCCCATATCTAATGCATCACGAAATCATGTTGATTGTATCTCAAGACATCACTTGAATACCCTATTTCCTTTCCATACTCCGTTGTCCCTGCCTTTTTTGTGGCCCCACTATTTCTAGTCTCTAGACTTCTACAACAGCTTTCTTATTTTTGTGACTTTGGTCCATTCGCCATACAGCTGCTGGACTTACCTTCAAAAAGACAAATGGTCATTTGTCATTGCTGACTTAGAAAAACTCGCTGTTGTCATTGTGGTGTTTAGGATTAAGGGCTGACTATTTAGTATAAAGGTACATTCCAGTCTTTCTTCCATGTAAATGATGAAAATCTCTCCTATCACATACACGCCTTTACTCCAGCTACAAAGAGCTGCTACTCTGCAGACACCTCAAGCCCTTGTGCTTTTGTATAATACTTGCTTATTCTTTTTGTCTGAAGTGATTCTACTCTTCTGCTACTCTTAACCTGATACACCCTATTCAGCCTTCAGGTCATCTCCCATGCATCTACCCGAGTCTCTCCTAGAAAGAATGCACCTACAGTTCTGTGCTCTAGCCTCTGCAGTAACACATGCCTATTTGTGTGTATTCTTCCATCACCACTTGTAATTTATTTTCACTCCCCTACCATTCAGTTGCATATTTTCTATATGGAAGTTATTCAACTAAATCTTTGTCAAATTATGAATGTATTAATTAATTAAAAAGTATATTACTTAAAATATAGAAGCTAATGGTTTCACTATACTTCATATTGGTCAGGCTACATGCAGAGTATTTTGCCTGATTTGGCCATTTTATTTTAAGAGATCCACAGACAAACCAGATTATAATCAGAAGAAGACAAATGGCATAGAGACCACATTGTATTTGGCCTCTCCATTGTTTTTTCTCTGAAATAAGAATAAGATCATTGATTCTGTAGCCACCTCTCATTTCTAATAATTTAATAATATAAAGGCAAAAATAGTTCTTATGTCATAAAGTTGAAATACAGTGATGCACCACATAATGACATTCCAGTCAATGATGGACTGCATATATGACAGTGGTCCCATCAGATTATAATGGAGCTGAAGAATTCCAATCACCTAATGATGGCATAGCTACCATAATGTCATAGAACAAATGCAGTACTTACATGTTTGTGGTGGTACAGTACATAATAGTTGATAATGATAATGAACAACTTACTGCTTTATGTATTTACTATACTTTTTATCATTATTTTAGAGTGTACTCCTTTTACTTATCAAAAAAAGTTAACTGTAAAACAGCCTCAGGCAGGTCTCTCAGGAGGTGTTCCAGAAGAAGGCATTGTTATCATAGACGACAGCTCCATGTGTGTAACTGCCCCGAAGACCTTCCAATGGCACAAAATATGGAGGTGGAGGACAGTGATATTGATGATTCTGACCCTGTGCAAGTCTAGGCTAATGTGTGTGTTTGTGTCTTAGTTTTTAACAAAAAAGTTAAAAAAGTAAAAAAAAACAATTTAAAAGAAAAAGCTCATAGAATAATGATATAAAGTATTTTTGTATAGTTGTACAATGCTTCTTAAGCTGTATTATCATAAAATAATCAAAAAGTTAAAAAAATATGAAGTTTATGAGTTAAAAAAATTACATACAGTACGCTAAAGTTAATTTATTATTGAAGAGAACATTTTTTTTTATAAATTTAGTGTAGCCTAAGTGCACAGAGTTTATAAAGTCTATAGTAGTGAACAGTAACATCCTAGGCTTTCACACTCACTACTCACTCACTGACTCTGCCAGAGCAACTTCTAGTCCTGCAAACTCCATTCATAGTAAGTGCCCTATACAGGTATACCATTTCTATTTTGTATACCATATTTTTTTACTGTACCTTTTTTACATTTAGATACACCAATATCATTGTGTTACAATTGCCTGCAATATTCAGTATGGTAACATGCTGTACAAGTTTGTAGCCGAGGAGCAAGAGGCTATACCATACAGCTTAGGTGTGTAGTAGGCTAAGTTTGTGTAAATACAGTCTATGATGTTTGCACAATTATGAAATCACCTAACAACACATTTTTCAGAATGCATTACCGTTATTCAGTGACACATGACCGTAGAAGAGAAAATACGTGCAAACTGACTACATGCTTGACACATAGTAAGCATCCAATAAATGCAGGGTTTTAAAATTATTATAGGGATTTTAGTAGTAGGATATAACACGTATTAAAATATTAACTTTTTACTTATAACCTTATCTTTACCAATTTATGAGATAGGAGTCCTATATAAGATAGATATGTCTGTGCATATTCTTGGCTAAGAACAGTATTTTTCAAATAGATCAGGAGCAGGACAGTTCTAATGATATTCATTCCGCCAGCTTTTAGGTTTGATTTCTCCTAAACTACCCCAGATATTATAGTTTACCTATCTCTTGATTAAGCTTCATGTAATTGCAAGCTACAGCACTCAGCATAATTAATGCAATTAAGTGGAATGTCTTTTGGAAAACATCAGGGCTTTGCCTGGAACCTGAAGTCAGGAAGGAAAGGCAGGTTTCACAAAATTCTTTGCTCTCTGCCCTCCATGGCACTATGATCATTTGTTCTTGTATTTCTGATTGTATCAGCTAATTTTTTTGGACTCCAGAATGGCTTTAGCTACTCCTCAGGATACATGATGGACAATACCACCCACTTCCGGAGAGCTGGATTGCTTCCCAGCCCAGTGTTCCAGGTAACAGGCTGGGCTCTCTGAATTCCAAAGGCACATTTCTAGAATGAAACTGATTGGTCTTGTTTGAGTCAGTTGTCCTCCTATAACCAATCTATTATATTACGGCTAGTGACAGAAAGAGTTAAATGCTCCACAGGCACCCAACACTGCCTTGAAAGCCATGATTTTCAGAGAAGGGAGTTTGTGGGATGGCTAGCTGTCTCAAATCTTTGTACTCCACAATACAGTTGCCATGATCCCCAATGCAGGAAACTAAAAGAGGTTTAATCCCATTCTTTAAAAATTTTCATGCATAAAGCCTTTTTTCTTAGGTCTAAATTAAACACTTTCTATTATTCCTGAATAACCTACATTCCTTTTCTGTCCATACTGCATATAAAATTGCCTGGTCATGTTAACTCTGCACAGTAACCTTTCAAATAAGATTACCAATTTCATTATAGCAAAAGACTCTTGGAAATTATTTCTATTTCATTTTCCAAATGTGTAAAGACAAAGAAATGTGAATGTGCACTAATTTGACTATTATAAATACCTCTCTGGAGGCCTATGGGCTAGAGAGGTAATTTGTTAATATCTGGGAAAAGAGAGGAACTGTAAGAAAATCACCTCTCCATTTAGAAGAGGCCATTAGTTATATCCAGGCAGAGCCTAGCTCAGCTATCAAAAAATGGAAAAGATAAACAGAATTGGATTTTGAACAGGAAGGACGGTATTCTTCTTTCTGGTAATGATTGGAACTGATACTGTCTGAGGGAATAGAAATGCCAATAGCAAGGGGCAGAAGAATAAAATGATGTGTTTGATCCAAAGTTCACTAGAAGGGCATACAGTCAAGGATCCAGGTAGGACTGATACATCAGAAAAACCAGCTTCACATAAAGATAGGCACTGACTTAGTATTCTGACAATAACCACATTATTAGGACATTGCATCAGAAGAGAAAAGCCAGGATTTGCTCAGAAAAATAAATGCAAGACTTACAACAGTGAAAAACAGAGCAAAGCAAGAATAGACTCTCCTGTGCCAGGAACAGTGTAAGAGCCTGCACAAAGTAAAGGAGGCCTATGCAAGGTCAGGCCAGGAAGCCAGTGAAAAAGTTTCTTTATTCACAAGGTCCCAGGAAACAGAGTGTATCCCAAGAGGATAGACTTGGTGGACAGAGTTCAAGCAGCAAGACCTGATGCATGGGGAAACCTGGGACCGTTCCAGAAACTTTGTCAGTGGTATGGACAAGACAAAGGTAGGGTATACCAGGAGTGAAGTTGGGATTGTCATTAGACCTACTTCTTTCCAGGCTAAGGCAGAGTCATGGGCTACCATGAGTAACAAAGCATAGAGAAGGGGCAACCAGTTACTAAGGACAAGACTAGATCCAGCTTTTGGAGTGGTGGCATTCCAACAATAAATCCAGGCTCTTCTGGATAAAAGTACATGAACTTAAATGTTACTGGATACCTATGTGCCTCAATTCTGTCATCTGTAAAATTGGAACAGTAATGATCTCTATCTCATAATACTCACAATACTGTGAGAATTAAATTATATATAAAGTACATGCTGTTAACAGACTATATATATATATATATATATGCAAATGAGGGGCAAAACTTGGAATCAGTTATAACAAAAAGGAGAGAAAAAACTCAAATACTAAGATTATTTGAAATTATAAAACCTTCTCCATGCATTCTTTCCCATTTACACAGTATTTAGATGAGATAGAAAAGAAATGTGAATCTCAGAAATTATCTCTAGAGAAACACATTCTTTCAGACATTTTTAGCACAATGAAAATTGGTATAAATTTTATAATGTTTGCCAACATTTTAAATGTCCATACATTTTTGTTGAGGAATTTAATTTCCAAAATATAATATATTCACAAGGAGGCAAAGGTAATATATAAGGATTTTCACTGTAGCATTTTTCTGCAATAACAATGTAAAAATATAGTACAAATATCAATCAATTCAAATTTTATTAAATAAATTTCAGTACCTCCATCAAATGAATTACTTTGTAAAAGTTAAAAAGAATAGTGTAAACTTATACTTCTGGCCAAGATAGAGTAACAATGACAAGATTTACTACCCTACCTAAAACAACAAAAAAAAGACAAAATATATGAAACAATGGTTCGTAAGACACCAGGCAATGAAGAATAGTGATCCCTGGAGGAAGGGAGCAACGAGATGAGCCCTACTATTGCTTCAACTTACTGCCTTGAAAGAGTTTCCAGGCTGATGTCCAGGCAGGGAAAACTCAGGCAAAGCCTGGTGAACTCTCTAAGTCAAGGAGGTGGAACTGAGAGTTTGGGAAGACCAAGACAGTGAAAGCTCACAGGACAAAGACTAAAATGAAGAGAGCTTCACAGAGAGAGAGAGAAATCTGGAGATCTGCAAAAGTTCTTCCTAAGGTATTCAGCTGAGTAATGATCAGTGCATGAACACAAGGAAATGGTCAGTGCATACACCTGAGTCTATGGCAAAAAAATTATGTGAAAGGATTAGAGATAACAATACTTTGTGCTCATATAGGGCTGGGAATAGCACTCATTCCCACCAGTCAAACTCTAAGACCTCAAGATTCGAAGGGCACTGGGGAGAGAACACAGAAGCATCTTAGCTCAGAAGTGTGGAATCATTTGCTGTAGACTTAGGAACACTCTGAACCCACTTAAATCATAAAAGCAAGAATTGAAATGATAAACTGTTTCCAAGTAACTACATCAAGAGAAAAAATTCAAAAGTATTTACAGGAACAAGAAAATATTCAGGCCAGGCACGGTGGCTCATCCTAGCACTCTGGGAGGCCGAGGCAGGTGGATCGTTTGAGCTCAGGAGTTCAAGACCAGCCCGAGCAAGAGCGAGACCCCCATCTTTACTAAAAATAGAGAGAAAATTAGCTGAACAACTAAAAAATATATAGAAAAAATTAACCGGGCATTGTGGCGCATGCCTCTAGTCCCAGCTACTCGGGAGGCTGAGGCAGAAGAATCACTTGAGCCCAGAAGTTTGAGGTTGCTGTGAGCTAGGCTGATGCCACAACACTCTAGTCTGGGCAACAGAGTGAGACTCTGTCTAAAAAAAAAAAATTAAAAATAAAAAAAGAAGAAAATATTCAGCACTCAACAAGGTGAAATTCACAAAGTCTGAAATCTAATCAATAATTACCAGGCATGTAAAAAAGCTAGAAAATCTGAACCATAATGAGTAGGTAAACCAATTACTTGAAAATGACCTAGATCTGACACAGATGTTAGAATTAGCAGACAAAAATATAAAAACAGTATTTATAATTATATTCCATATGTCCAAAAGGTAAAAAGAGAACACAGACTTAGGAAATATCTACAAATCCCAAATTGATCCTCTGTAGATGAAAACTACAATGGGTGAGATTTAAAATGAAGAAATCACCAGAAGGAATTAGCCTCAAACTAGGCAATGTGGAAGAAAAATATTAGTGAACTTGAAGACATAACAATATCTCATTTCCATCCAAAATGAAATATAGAGAGAAAAGTGAATTTTTAAAAACTTGAATAGATCATCAGAAATGGAAGTGTGTTATTGTAAGGTTCATATACTGTATGTGAAGTTGTATCATATCACTCGAAGTTGGACATTGATAAGTTAAATGTTTATTATAAAACCCTAAATCAACAATAAAATAAGAAAACAGAGTTATAACTAACAAGCTAATAAAAGAGATGAAATAATAAAAATAAGAACCAGTTCTTCATAAAAACTAAAAAAGTAACTCAAATTTTTACAACCCTATTTAATAAATCTAAAAAAATACAAATAAATGTGGAATATTAAAAAAAGAATTGCGGGTATCATAATAAAAATGGAGAAGATTTTCAAAACTGGATACACTTAGTTCTACAATAGAAGTTGATAAATTTTTCCATAAAATTCCATATAGTTAATATTTTAAGCTTCATGCACCACACAGAGTTTCTATTGCACATTCTTCTTGTTTCTTTTTATAACCCTTTAAAAATTATAAGAACCATTCTTAGCTCATGAACCATATAAGTACAGACTGCAGCCTATATTTGACTCAAAACTTGTCCACATTATGACCTCTAAAACAACCACAAAATTTTTTAAATCCTATATAAAAAGGGAGATAAAATAGAATCATAATAAATTTACAATAAATACAAAAAATACAGGAAAAAGGAAAAATAACAGATTGGACAAATAGATAAAAAATAGCAATATGGTAAATTTAAAACTAATGATATAAATACATTAAATATAAGTGGTTTAGATTCCTCATTTAAAAGACAAAGATGTCAAATTGGATGAAAAGCAAGACCCAACAATGTGTTACCTATAAGAAATGTACTTAAGTTATAAAAATTCAAATAGGCTAAAATAAAAAGAACAAAAAAGATATACAATATTAGTACTTGTCAAAAACAGCTAGTGATTTATAGGTTCAATGCAATCCCATCAAAATTGCAAAGTTATTTTGTAGCAATCAACCAACTGAAACTAACATTTATGTAGAAAGGCATAAGATATAGAACAGGTAGCATAATACTGAAGAACGAAGTAGAAGGACTGGCACCTCCTGACTTTAAGACTTACTCTAAAGCTGCAGTAATCATGACAAGACGGTGTTAGTGAAAGAATAGACAAAGTGATCAATGAAACAGAATGGAAACCCTGAAGTAGACTCACACAAACTGATCTTTAACAAAGGAATAAAGTCAATTTAATAAAAAAATGATAATCTTTTCAACAAATGGTGCTGGAACAATTAGAAGTCCATATGCAAAAGAAAGTGAATCTAGACATAGTCTTTATACCTTTCACAAAAATTAATTCAAAATGGATTTTAGGCTTAAATTTAAAGCAAAACTATAAAGCCTTCAGAAGATAACAGGAGAAAATCCAGGTGACCTTAGTTTTGGTAATGAGTTTTTAGATATAACACCAAAAGCAACAATCCATGAAAGAAAAAAATTGACAAGTCAGACTCTACTAAAATTAAAAACTTCTGCTCTGTGAAAAACACTGTTAGAGAACAAAGAGATAAGCCACAGATTGGTAGAAAATATTTGCAAACATATATCTGATAAAACACTTGCATTCAAAATATACAAAAACCCTTAGAACCCAGCAATAAGAAAACAATCAACCAAATTAAACACTGTGCAAAAGATCTGAGCAGACATCTCACCAAAAAAGGTATAGATGCAGATAAGCATATGTAAAGATGCTCATCATATGCCATTAGGGAATTGCAAAGTAAAATAACAATCAGATACCCTATATACCTATTAGAATGGCCAAAATCCAAAAATCCGATCACAAATGGTGGTAAGGATGTGGAAAAACAGGAACACTCATTCATTGCTGGTAGGAATGCAAAATGATGCAGCCACTTTGGTTGTTTGGTAATTTTTTACAAAGCTAACCATAGTCTTACATATTATCCAACAATTATGCTTCTAAGTATTTACCCAAGTGATTTGAAGATTTATGTCCACATAAAAACTAGCACATAAATCTTCATAGCAGCGTTATTCATAATTGCCAGAAATTGGAAGCAGCCAAGATGTTTTTCAATAGATGAATGGACAAACTGTGATATATACATAAGATGGGAGTTTATTCAGTGATAAAAGGAAATGAGCTATCAAGCCACAAAAAGACACAGAAGCACTTGAAATGCATATTGCTAAGAAAGAAATCAGTCTGAAAAGACCATGTACTGTATATGATTCCAGCTATATGACATTTCAAAAAAAGCACAACTATAGAAACAGAAAAAAGAAATCAGTGGCTGCCATGGACTCAGATAAGGAGGGGAGGGATGAATGGGTGGAGGACGGGGGATATTTAGGGCAGTAAAAGTATTCTGTATAAAAACTGTAAAGGTGGGTACATGTCATTATACACTTCCCAAATGCCCTAGAACTATAAAACACAGAGCAAACCTTAATGTAAACTACAGACTACAGTATAAAATAATGTATCAATATTAATTCATTAATTTTAACAAATGTACCACACTAATGCAAAACTCATATTCTCACTCATATGTGGGAGCTAAAAATTTAAAAAATTAAACTCATGGAGATAAAGAGTAGAATGATAGTTATTAGAGGCTGGGGAGGGGAGCAGGGAAGGAGAGAGAAAACGGGCATGGTTAATGGATACAAAACTACAGTTAGAATGAATATGATCTAGTATTCAGTAGCACAACAGGGTGGCTATAGCCAACAATAATTTATCATATATTTTAACATAACTAAAAGAATGAATTTGCAATGTTCCTAATGAATGAATGAGGTGATGGATACTCCAGTTAGCCTGATTTGATTGTTACACATTTTATGCCTTTATCAAAACATCACATGCACCCCATAAATTAATATAACTATTATGTACCCACAATAATTAAAAATAAATAATTTGAAAAAATAGGGGAACTGTGTATAAGATAAGAGCTAAGTATATGGAGCTCTATGTACTGCTGCTCAATTATTCTGTAAATCTAAAACTGTACTTTAAAACCTATTAATTATTTTTAAAAGGGGAAGGTGAGGATACGTATCTATTTTCATATTGCAACAGACTTTCTGGTTACAAGAATGTGGAAATAATGATTATCCCTGGAGAAGGGAGCACTGGAGATCTGGGGTGGGAAGGACAGGAATGTACTTTTCACTATAACTTCTTTTTACTATTTGAATTTTTAAAGTAAAATATGTGCATCATTTTTTCAATTAAACAAACGGGACCCTATCACGATCCATTCCATTGGTTCCATTGACAATGGGATGGACTAAAGATATTTTTGGGGTTTAGAGATTTGAAATCCAGTGAATTTAGTAGAAGAGAATAGTTTGCACCTGCAGAACATGCCAAGTGAGTAGTAAACCAGTCAAGGAGAGCCACTAGTCAGCCTTTGTGCTGCCCTGCACTTTCCAGAGACTGATCTTTACTGTCCTTCCCTGATCGTTGCTGTTAGAATCAGACTGCAAGAGCCTCAGTGGCAGGGCCGTGTTTTCCATTTCTTTTCCACTCTTCCTATGACGGCTCTGTACTCAGTAGTGACAGAGGCCATCTGTAGTCAGCATGCGGCTGTGTACCACTCTGGTATTCAAGAAAAACTTGTTGACTGTTTTTGAAAACGATTGCAACTCTGTTATCACTTCCAAACCTGTGGAGCTTTTAAGATGCAGAACAAAAGAATGAATGAATCAGAAATGATGAATGCCTGTAAAGCTTCCTGACTTAAGAGAAGTCTAAGAAGCTGAGTTGATTGAACCTGAAGAAAAAGGATGACTCAATGCTTATTTTAGAATAGCAGAGCTAATAGGTGTTCTGTATTTGGATCCATTTGGCAAGGGTGAAAAGGGGCAGAAAGAGATGAAAAATGGACATTTTGGATTTAGAAAATGCTTGTTCCACGTAAGAACATAGTGTTTCCCAGCAGTCTATGATCTCTCAATCTCAGTACCATGAATATTGTCCTTCATATACATTTTATTCATCAAACTTTCAACTGTTAGGGCTGGAGCTTGATTAGTAACATACTCATCTCAAGGTGTTCACTTTCACTTGCATTCTTCTAAAACCTGTCTGTCTCTGGTTTCCACGACTTTTTAAAAAAGTTTTATATGTTCACTGTCATGAGCATCTTAAAAAGACTATTTTCCTTGTTTTTTTTTTTTTAAATCTCTTCCTTTCATAAAAAGCAGTAGAAAACTTTATGCTCCTTAAATGACCTTTTCTTCCTTTTTTAGTTAAATAGAATGAGCTATATGCAACCTAAAGAGCAATACTTATGAATTGGTATAGATCAAAGTTATGTACAGGTTATTATTATTCCTATTTTAATATTTCAGCATGATATTTTAAGATATTTCATAGATTTAGGCCTTTATTAGTAACCAAAAGAAGTCACATGATATTACTTGATTTTAATATAATGAAATGCTTCCTTTCACATATTTATATATCTGATTTCTTAGAAATATTTTATAAAGTCATGAGGTCTTCCTTCTTGTAGTCAAAATAACATCATAAATCAAAAGTTTTCTCACAGCTCTCTTGAAAGTGTGAAAGCTCTTCGTGCCACTTCTTGTGTACTTTAAATATCATGCTGCCTTCCTTACTGCTATTTATTCAAAGGATTATGCCCCAGATTTTCCCTGGCTCGCTCTTCTCTGCAATGTGAGTTTTATTTCTTTTGCTTCTCTAGCCACTTGCCATCTTGACCAAATCATGTGCTTCCACAAACACATAAAACAATGCCAGAGAGATGCAAACCCACAAATGTAAGCTCTGCTCAAAAGTGCCCAGGATAACAGGTGTTGACCCACACTCCCTTGCAGACGTTTACAGACACCAGAGCTTATAGGAGCAGTGTCCTCTCCGTCTCTTTCTTCTTTCACATAAAGCTCTCTATTCCCATTTTGATCTGCTGGCAACCTAGTTTAAATGACCCACTTATTTTTATATTGTAAATGAGCACATTGTTGTCTAACAGTTAATAGTCCACTTGGAGCAAACTTAGCTTATGAATGTTTCCAATATGTGTTGGCACTTTTGCACAGGGCCTAAATCTCCCTTCTGAGATTTTCACACTGTAACCTGAAGAGATATACCGAGATCTCTCATTGCCACCTTCTTCACAAGGCCATATAGTGAAGCATGTGACCTACCAAACATAAAATCTCATTTGCTGAGATTGAAACCTAACTTACTTTATCTGGTTATACCTATGTTATCTCATTCCACGTGCCACAGTTTGAGGAAGATTTGCATTTCCCTTCCTAAGTAGTTCAATAGTTTTCCATTGGCCTCACCGTCAAACAATTTATGCAAATACAATTTCTATGATAAACTAATAGCTGATTTATTTGATTATCAAATCCTGGGACAGGAAGAGACTCTAATAGGTCAACTCAAAATAAGATTTCATCTTGTGTTCAAAGTCCCTAAAATGTTTTGGCTCCTATGTAGATTCCTGGAGCTTTGCTAGGCATATTCACAGCAAAAAAAAATAGATGAGAATTAACTTTTAAATACATAACATGATACACTTTTGACAAAAGAACTTCTTGGGAAAGTCATAGTTTGTGGAAGTCTGAAAAATATCCCAGAATATAAAATCCTTCTCTGTAGCCTATGGAACAGCTAATTTAAGTGTAATCTTTACAAAAACTTCAGTTATAATTAACATTACTAATAAAGGATCTTGGTATTGGAATATATTATAAACAAAAATTGGAAGTTGTTACTATTCATTAAGCAATGCTATTCATAAGTATTCCTTTTGAGAAGATGGATATGCATGGAAGCATACAGCTTGATTTTTTAATGAAAAACTCTGTCGCTTCTCCTACTCTACACATAATAACACACGCTAAGTTTATATTTTGTAAAAGATGCAACTAAAGCTCAGTCCAGTGTAAAGAATGCCAGCTGGGAATTCAGAGACCCCAGAAGACTGGACAAGGTTAAGGAATATTGTCCAGGAGCCTAAGATTTATAAAACCTTTGGAGTCAGACAGAACCCACTTTAAATCCTGGTTTCACACCAATTAGCTCTAGGACTTTGGGAAACTATTTTAATTCTTGATTTTTCCTATCTGTAAAATTGAAATGACATTACCTACCAATAAAATTGCATATTGGATTAAATTGGATAACATACTTTAACAGTTTATCACAGATTTGAGCACATAGTAAATGTTCAAAAAATGATAGATATTTTTTATTATTATTATTTCCTAAGAGCTTCAATGCCTGATCCTGAAGGGAGTAATATGGGATATATAGACTTTACCGGAAACCAGATTCAAGGCCCAGAATCAGGAAATCTCTTGCATGTTGCTAACACATCCCTACCACCCCCACCAAGCCCATGGCAGACATCACTAAATGAGCATGATACTCTTCTCCACTGATCCCTGAAAGCTTCCCAGGGCTTTTCAACACTACAGTCTAAGCATCCACTGCCAATCAGTCAGAATGAACCCACGTGCTGGGAGTGAGGATCCAGGTTTCAGAAGATGGGACTAAAATTAGAGAAACTAAAAATGATGGTTGAAAATATGAGGCAGTCTCTGGAGTGAAGATGGAAGTAGCAACCATCTAGTACATTCTTATAGGAGATGTGGCTGTGGGTTTGGGACAGGAAAGTATTGTTAAAGGCACCAGTCTGACCTGACTGTGGAATTGGAGTAAAGATAAACGTTTGAAAATGTAGAAATAACTATACAAATGTAAGATGCAATATTACTCGGATTCATCTTACTTGGTTACTGTTATGGGTTGAATTGTGTTCCCCCCCAAAAAAGAATGTTGAAGTCTAAACCCCCTGTGCTTCAGAATATGATCTTATTTGGAAAGAGGGTCTTTACAAATGTGATTAGCTAAAATGAGGTTGTACTGGAGTAGGATGGGCTTCTGATCCAATATAATCGGTGTCCTTATAAGAAGACAGCCCTGTGAAGACACGAAAATATGGGAGGACACTATGTGAAGGTGGAGGTGGAGATTAGTTATGCTTTTACAATCTAAGGAACACCTGGGGCTACTAGAAGCTGAAAGTCAAGGAGGAATGCTTCCCCAGAGGCTTCAGAGCGAGCACTGCCTAACTCACACCTTCAGTTCAGTTGTCTAGCCTCCAGAACTGTGAGAAAATAGGTTTCTGTCATAAGGCACTCAGTTTGTGGTACTTTATTATGGCCTCTCGAGGAAACTAATATAGTTAGTAAGCAGCAAGATTATTATTACACACTGAATCATAATTAGCAGGGGTTTTTTGTTTGTTTGTTTTTGTTTTTGAGACAGGAGTCTTACTCTTGCTCTGGCTGGTCTTGAACTCTTGAGCTCCAGAGATCAGCTCGCCTTGATCTCCCAAAGTGCTAGGATTACAGGCAAGAGAATTAGCCATTTTTATGCATGCAACAGGCATAAGAAAAGATACCCTCAAATCTCCCATCAGCTGAGCCCTCAACTTGGGAAGTCAGGCAGGCAAGGAAAGCTTCCTCTGAGCAAGAGGCTTCACTTGACTTCCCTGGTGCCTACACTGAAGGTACCACGGTGTCTCTAGGAGACAAGGGCAGAAATTCCATGGCCCTTTTCCTGAAAGGCAAATGAAGACACCCAGACACAGGACCCCACTGTATGTTCATAGAAAATATCTCACAGGATACAAGGTGGGGAGCTAGGGTGTGGCTGAACCTCTCCTGTAGCTCCTCCAGGCTGGGTAACTCATGCCATCTGTGATAGGCAGAATCATGACTCCCTCAAATGTTCACTTCCTAACCTGCCAAATCTGTGAAAATTGCACCTTATATGGCAAAGGGGACTTGGCAAGTGTGATAAAATTAGTGACATTGAGATGGGGAGATGATCCTGGGTGATCCAGGTGGGCCCAATCTAATCATATAGGTCCTTAGAGGAAAAAGCTTTTCCTGGCTGTGGTCAGAAGGAGATTTAACAATTGAAGGAGGGTCAGAGAGAAGCAACTTGCTGCCTTTGAAGATGGAGGAAGCGGCAGTGAACCAAGGAATGTGGGCAGTGTCTAGAAGCTGAGAAAGGCAAGGAAACAGATGCACCCCTAGAGCCTCAGAAGGAATGCAGCTCTGCCAACACCTCAGTTTGAGCCCAGTGAGACTCATATTGAACTTCTGAACTGCAGAACCATAAGACAGTAAATTAGTGTTGTTTGTGCTGATAAGTTTGTGTGTTAATTTGGCAAGTGGATGGGTGTGCTGACAGGCTTTTGGGAATCTCTGTAGGCACGTTCCCTCTGTGGTAGAATATTATGCCAGAACCCTCTGTCATCTTCACACTGTCCCTACTCTCCCAGCAGGTGTCTGAGCAGCCCTTGAAATCCTCTTCGTCTGTCCTCCACCTCTAAATTTCCACTTCTTCCAGGTTCCTGGGACATCTCCCTTCACACCCCCAACCATCTCCTTCAGATACTGGAAATCTTTGGCCTCCTAACTATACTTCCCCCACCCATTTCCGTTCTGAGAAAAGGAACTTTTTGAAATGTAGAGAGCAGAAATCTTCTAAAATGAATTTTTACCGTGTTTATAAATCCTAAATTCGGGAGCCCCGAGAACAAAGTCCCAATTGCTCTTCCCTTGCTAAGGCACCCATTGTACGTCTGATATATTCATTTTAACCAACTCTGCTACACTGCAGCCAAATCAATATTGTAGCAATTTGCACACACCATTAAAATGCTCAAAAAGGACCGATAAGGGTTCATTTATTTCAGAAGAGTAGAAATGGTTCCTGAGTTGCCATCAGCCCCAAATTGCTTTATTTTCTATTTGAAAGAACTGTATTAAAATGTTTTCATGGATGATGATGCTACTCAAATGGAAAAGAGAAATAACTTAAATGATTTAAGATTTCCAAGCAACTGCTAGGTACTTAGAACAGCTAAAAGAAGAGCATTTTTGAGTGGACATGAATGAGAATTCTAATTTATAAGGGGGCAGGATGAGCTGTGAAGTAACAGTTGAGAGGACGCCTTCCCTTTCCTGTGGGTTCTTTCCCATCTGGAGGCTAAAGCTAATGCTTTCCAATGCTGTAGAGAGGGCTCACTTGACGGCAAAGATCCTGACCCTAAATTATTACATCTAGAGAAGCACCGTTCTTGACATGAAACAAAAAGACTGGAGATAGTTTTCACTTTGCCCAGACACTTCCATAGGAAAAAAACATTTAATTGAGTGATGGGGTGGGAAGGTGGGCCAGGGAAGGGGATAGTGACAATTCCAAGAACAAAACAGTATAAGTACAAAGTGCGAGAAAATGAATGGACTTTGTGCCCATTGACCTGTTAGAGCAGAATCCTAGGGGGGCAGGGGTGGGAGAAGTGGGAGAGGGAACAAAACACAAGAAAGTCCCTCATGAAGTTTACAGGGCATTTGGAATAAGAAGAGTCAGAATTGTTTCCTGTCTGCACCTTTAGAGAGATAACCCTGCAAGTTGGTTTCACACAACTGGTTTGGGGGAAGCCAGATAGAAGACGGCATGACACAAATAGTCACAGGATGGGCCCCAGACTCTACCCTCTCCACAGAAGGATGAATGGTGGTCCCTCAAAAGATATGTCCGCATCTTAAACCCTAGAACCTACGAATGGGACCTTATTTAGAAAAAAAATCTCTTTGCAGATGTAATTAATAATTTCAAGATGAGACTATCTTGGATTATCTGGGTGAGCTCTAAACCCAATGACAAGTGTCTTTATAAGAGACAGAAGAGAAGGCATGGACACAGGAAAAGAGAAGGCTATGTGAAGAAGGAGGCAAAGACAAGTTATGCAGCCACGAGCCAAGGCACAGCTGGAGACACCAGCAGCTGGGAGAGGAAAGAAGTATTCTTCCCTAGAGTCTTAGAGAGGCCTGCCAACATATTGACCTTGGACTTCTAGCCTCCAGAACTGTGAGTGAATACATTTCTGTTGTTTTATGCCACCATGTGTGTGCTAATTTGTTAAGGCAGCTCTAAGAAACTAATGTACATTCCCTCTGTAGTGACTGAGGGCCCAAGAGAAGGGTGGTGGGGATTCACAAGCTTCCTATGCATCAGAGTGAGGAGGTAACTCAAGGCCAGCTCCGGAAAGGGTGTGCTGCCAGGACAGGTAGAAGTAGCTGAATCGCCAGCAAGGGATGGGGAAAGAAGAGAAGCTGCATCACTATGGGATTTTCTATCTCCCACACTGTTTGGCTGCACTGGAGCCAAACACGCACACCACCAAAGCCACCACTAGGTATTATCCACATATGAATGCAGACCACAGAAACTTTGGTTGCTGACCGCAGTGTGGGAACTCGTGGAGGTCCAAAAAGTGCATAGTACTCCTCCCCTCACAGCAGTCTGTGGCTATGTGGAGTTCCTAGTGAATTCCTTAGTACCAATAAAAGCAGGAGAGGAACTCACCTGAGCCTAAGTAATGATTCCAGATTTGATCAAGAAATCACTGAATTTGGACTGAATTTACGCATAACCAAAGATACAAAGTTTAAAGCAAGAGGCAAACTTGGTACTTGAAAACGGAATGAACAGATAGTTCTAGACATAAAATTCCAAACTTCACCTGAATTTTGTAGACTGTCATAAACAAGAATGTATCTTCCACTTAACTACAAAACAAATTATTCAAATTATTTAATGGACTATAAATAACCTAAATAGTACATAAATACCTTTTAATAGAACATAAATATATTAAATCTTATGAAATGTTGGAAGAGGTTATCCAGCAACAGGAAAAGTATCAAGTAGGACCAGAATTGTGTTTTAAAGAGAAAAATGGAAAATATTAAAGAGTCAAGTGATTTTCAAAAAAAATTCCCAAATATTCCTCATTCCTTGGCTGGCAGAGACCCAGCTTTTTCAGATGTTATCTTTCCTTGTTGGGTACACAGGCCCAGGAAAGGTGATCCCATTCGTAACCCCCAAGCAGTAGATGGTGGTTTTTCAAAGTCAATCATGATCATTTGATTCTCTTTTCAGTGAATCATATCTTGGAGACAGGTGACCTGGCCCTGGTTAATGACACAAGAGGAAGTCTTCTAGGACAGAGGTCACCAACCTATGGTGAGTTGTATAATTATTTCATCATACATTACAATGTAATAATAATAGAAATAAAGTGTACAATAAATGTAATGTGCTTGAATTATCCCAAAACCATCACCTACTCCCCAGTCCATAGAAACACTGTCTTCCATGAAAATAGCCCCTGGTCCCAAAAAGGTTGCAGACCACTGTCTAGGAGGTTGTTGGGAATGATCATTGGTAATAAATACATACATGGAAAAAAATTTTCCCTCTTAATTTATTGTATGTTGTAGTGACTGCACATGATGTTGGGAGCTGTGTCATGCATCTTGTGACCATAAGGGAAAGGATGACAAGCAAATGATGGCAGAGAAGAAAGAGGTATTTGAACTCCTGAATTACCATCCCTGAACCACCCTATCTCCAGACATCTTGTTCTGTGAGATAATCAATCTCCACTTCTGTCCCATGTGGCTAAGAACATTGTAACTAATTAAAAATAAAATAAATTATTAAATTCGGGCATAAAGCTCTTAAACAAAAATTTAATTGAAGACAAAGTAAAGAGATTCTCTAAAAGTAACTTCAAGTTAAATATGGAAAATCAGTGAATATTAATAAATAAAATTCAGGCCAAAGTATGAAATAAATTTAAATGAATTCTTTTCTGGTACTGGAGGTAAAGCAAATATGTCAATAAAACTTGATGGAAAGCAAAGGATGAAATGCAATAAATTCGAATGAATTCCTTTACAAGTATCTATCATATATACAGGTAAATATTTCCATTAAAAATTGAGGGAATGTTAAAGGCATCCTTGTGTATATAATAGAAAACAAATTTTTTTTCTGAATGTTGCTACACAGCAAGCAAAAGGAAAGAAATTGAATTTTAATAGAAATTAGCCTCAACCAAAAAAATAGAACAATGGTATTTCTCTTGAGTCATGGATTATTGTAGGATGTTAATATATTTAAGTCTAAAGTGTGAAGGTACTAATCCAGAATCTGTGTGGCTGCTGGATTACATGTTAATTAAGAAAATGACCCAGGCTGAGAAACTTCCTCTTAGTTCAATGATAGTTTGAATTTCCATGCTTCACCACCAGCAAATCACATCATCTTTATTTTCTTATCCCACGTTACCTTTTGCCTTTGGCACGTGATGGGTGTATGAATATTTGTTGAAATTTAGGGTGAGGATTTTGTTAGACATGTACACAAAAAGTGAAACCTCCCAGGGCTTGTAGGAGTTAATGCATCTGTAAATGCTTTAGAAATTGTAAAGTGCTACGCAGAAGTGTATGTAATTAATTATCTTATTTCAATAAAGAATTAGGCCTTGAACCATGTGATAATTCTTAAAAGGTATGTTAGGAGGTACGGTTTTGAGTACACAGCTATTGAACATTTACATAACAAAATAACAGCTTAGTGTTTAGTATTTTCAGTGGTTACATGATAGATAAAGACCATTAATGGGATATTCAGTGGTAGCTCTGATTTGAGGGGTGGTAGCCACACCTTGGGGAAAAGAGTCAGTGTTCCAAATGACCTAGGTGGATTAATAAGTGACCCAGAAGAAGCTGAAGAGGCTCAATAAGAGAATCTTCAAGACATTGCCTTAGAGAAGGAAAATCCAATGATGGGGAAAGAATGGAAACCATATTCAAGTCATATCTCCTCCATAGTTCAAGATTTTTCTTAATTATGCCTTCCAGCTTGGTCATTCAGCATGCTTACCACACTACATGAGTACTTGTCAAAATTAAATCCAGTTAAACCTTATAGGCATCATGTATGACCCAAGTAATTTTATATGTAGTTATCCCATATTTGGAACATGATTCAATATCCTATCAAGAATATGATTAAGAATATCTGAAATATTTTCCTTATGCAGTATTTCTTGCTCACCAACTAAGCTATGAATTCACAGGGCAGGGATCATGTTTTATTATTTCTGGGTTTTTTTTCTTTCCAATAGCCTATTGTTAAATACACAGAATATACTGAATAAATACTTCATCATTGGTTCGTGGAGTTAAGGGCACAAACTTAGGAATTTGCCAGGTGACATTTCAAATCTGCCTTGGCACTTATTTCCATATGAACTTGAACAAGCCATTTAACTTTTCTGGGCATCACTTTCCTTATTACAGATCACGTGAAATAATTTATGTAAAGCTCCGAGTAGGAGGAAGTGCTCCCAAAAGAGAGATTTTTATTGTTACCATATTAAGACAAAGAGGAACAGTATGTGCAGGCAAACAAGTTAGGAAAAAGACCACAGTTACTAAAGGGCTAGAAAAGTCAATCTCTGTGAAACCAGTAAAAGATGTGGACTCAGACCAAAGGAGATGAGGGACCAATGACACAATGATTTGACTACTTCAAAGATAATTACCTGTTCTTAGTGTCAATCTAATATATAAAAGAAGGAAAGGCAATTATAAAAAAAATGAAAGATTTTGGCTAGATATAAAGAAGGACTTCCCAAAGGGTGTCATAATGTTCGAATAGATTACAGATAAAGCTTATAAAATTTCTTGAGGTAATTTGCAGGTTAAGATAAGCCCAAAAAATGCTTGCATAAATTTTTATGGACCCCCAAAAAGTCTAAAATGAAATAAAGAAATGTAAACTTAAGAAAACAGACTCATCAAACATGATGTTATGGTGAGAAATAATATCACAGCAGAGAAAAAGAAATAAGATATAGTTAAAGTAATTTACAATGTCAATTGAGATGAAGAAAATGTGACTATGGCATATACAAGAAAGAGTGATAGCTTAAGTATAGAGCTCATTAAAGCACAACTCAGCTCCCATGTCATACCTAAAATGCTGTTATTTTAGCAAGTGTCAGTGATGTGCCTTGTTAAACCTATCATCCTCAGGCTTGTAATCATACAGTAAATCATACAGTTTCTTCAATGTAGCTTGAATATGGTTTCTAGCTTGTCATTAAAAATCAACTTGCCCTCAGCAAATTGACTTACTAAACTTACTAAACTTACTTGTGTATGCCTTTTACTACACTTTCTTTCTCACCTAGAGTCTAACTTTGCCTCTGTCAAGTCGTCTGCTCTTTCAAACTCATTTCAAGGCCTATCTCCTTTGGGAAATGGTCCTAATATTTCAGGAAAATTACACAATATCCACTGTTTCAAACATCTGACTCATAAACAGACCTTCGCATCTATTCACAATTCAACACTTGAAACTAAAAAAAGTCAATAATTTAAAAATAAACCATGAATGAAACTCTTGGTTATAGGATGGAATTTAGTATAAGGATCACTCTTGAATCCCATTTATTATTAAACAGGACGAAACCTTGTATTATTGCTCAAATTTGATCATAAAATATTCCAAAATGTGAGCTAATGATTTTTTAGCAACCCAAAAGCCTCTCACTGTATAGAAACATTGAAGAATTCTCTTCATAAAATTTTGTTCACCAGCAAGCTATAAAACATTGGTAAGTTCAAGTCATTGCTGGCAACATCAACTGCCCTCCTTATATAAACATTTCAGGGAATGCCTAGACAGTAGTTGCTACCTGAAAATTTGGTGAGGGGGAAACTTGTTCTGTGCTTTAATAGGAAATTAACAATTTTCTTTTATCTGGTTCAAAAAACTGGTCACATTTTCATGAACAACATGATGCAACATTAATGTTTCTTATACTTTTTCCGATAAGTGGAAAGAATAAATAAGGGCTCTAGTGATACTGAAATCTTTAGAGCTTAAAAGGCGGTTTCAAGTCAAAAGCAGTCAGAAGAATGAATTCCTTGAGAAAATAAACTTGGTGGGAAAGCCATGGGGATTCACAGTGACTTTGATGGCTAGAAGTCTTAAAAGAAAGATCTGATAGCAAATTGAGAACACAAGTATGTCAGAAAGAAGCATTCTAGTTATGGTACCACAAAACTTGGTTATATTAATTATAAGTCATAGCATCTGAGGATTAATAAATTGCAGGTATTTTTGTTCCTACATGTGCCTTTCTTTTATTTTCCCCTCTGAGGGACTTCTGTTTAATATTTTGCATTGGTATTAATAAATATTTCAAATTACCAAAATTTTGGAAAATATAGTGAATTTAGTGTATATTCATTTTAAACAATGAATTTTATTTTTGTCATTTCTCCTGGACTTCTGTTAAGATCACATAATGTGACTGGTGCATAGTCCAACACTAGAAAAATTAGGCTACATTAATATAAAGAAAGAATGTAAACATGAAAACCAGGTAATCAGAGAAGATATTTATACTCTTGCCCTGAAAATAAATCAGTAAGGCAAAGGAAAACAACTTAATAGGAAAATGGGCAAAAGACTTGAACTGAGGTTTCACAAAGAGCACATCTGCATGACTCATACGTATATGAAAAGCTGCTGAACCTCATTAGCTATCAGGGAAAGGCAAATTAAAAACACAAAGCATTAGTGCTATATACCCACCAGATTGACTAAATTAAAAATATAGAAGACTGACAACACCAAGTAATGATGGAGATATGGAGCAACTGGAACTCTCATTTCTTTCTGGGAGTATAAGTTGGTTCAACTTTGGAAAACCCCTCAGCAATATTGTGTACAACTATAATTTTCTTTTAAGTACTTTAGCATAAATACCTGTGTGTATGTATAGGTAATATATAGCCTATATGCAGTTAGTTAACATTTGAAGGATTCTAACTAGAAGCTCACGCTCTAATAGCAGCTAGTTAGCATTTGAAAGAGTCTTACCAGGAATCTCCTCTCCTAGGGCTAGCAAGCCCTTCAAAGAATGAAAGTGGGAAAGGACATGAACAGAAACTTTTCAAAAGAAGACAGGATAATGGCCAAGAAACATATGAAAAAAATGCTCAACATCTGTAATCATCAGGGAAATGCAAATCAAAACTACAATGAGATATCACTTATCTCCAGTGTGAATGGCCTTTATCAAAAAGTCCCAAAACAACAAATGTTGGCATGGATGCCGAGAGATAGGAACACTCATACACTGCTGGTGGGACTGCAAACTA
>CAUYSK010104677.1:0-15108 GCA_963575035.1 Avahi laniger
CCCCCACTCCTCCTCTCTCCTTCCTCTGCAACCGCGAATCTGCTTTCTGTCTCTATGGAGTTGCCTATTCTGGAATTTCGTATGAATGGGGTCACATAATACGCGGCCTTTTGTGTCTGACTTACTGCACGGAGCACAATGTCTTCGAGATCCGTCCGTGTTGTAGCGGGTGTCGGTCCCGCGTCCTTTGCTGGCTGAGTGCTATCCCATCGTGTGGACAGAACACATTTTGTTCACCCATTGATGCCATTGGATTGTTTCCACCTTTGGCGACTGTGAGTGGTGCTGCTATGAACATTCGTGTATAAGGTTTTGTCTGAAGACCTGGGAATCAGTATTTTTAAGAAGTGCCACTTTATACTTTAAGCCAGGTTTAAGGAAAAAAAATTAAAAAAAAAATAAAAGAAGTGCCGCAGACTTAATGAACTGTTCGCAGTCCAAGGGGGGATGTTGTCGAGGACACGCCAGGGCCGGGGAGGCCAGAACTGCCCTCTTGCCTCCTGCACAGAAGCTCAGGGAAAGGAGCAGAGGTGCGGCCGGGGGGTGCTGAGTCGGGCAGTGACACAGCTAAGCACGGCGCCCCCGCCCCAGGCAGAGGCAGTTGGCGTGGGAGGTGGGCCCTGCGAGGGGGGCGCGGGAGGGGGCAGGGGGAGGCCCATGAGTGGGGGGCGGCTGGCCCACACCCCAGCTGATTGGCCCCCTTCTCCTGTGGGGTGTGGTAGGGCGCTTCGTGCATTTGGCCCAGTAAATAAAATTGCCATTTTATGCCTAAAAAGCAGAGTTGTGTTGACCGAGGGGCCGAGCTGGGGCTCGCTCAGCCTCCCCCGGATCAGGAGGAGCACAGATTGCAGCTGACCCGGATGGGCAACTGGGGGTGGGTTAGGGCAGCAGGGGAGAGGGAGGAGGAAGGGCTCCTCCTGGGGGCCGTCAGAGTCCCCAGCTGTGTGGGTCTGTTCGTGTCAAAGTCCCACTGACTGTTGCAATGCGCTTTTACGTCTGGAAAGCAATTAGTCCCTTGCCCCCCATCCTGCAAGAAGAGCCAAAGGGGAGGAGAGAACAGGCCAGGCTGGAGAAATAGCGGTCACCAGATACGCGGCTGGGGGCGGGGCTGGCCCTGCACCCCCCCGCCCCCCACTCTCCAGCTGGGCCGTCCCAAGCGCGCTTCTCCCCTCGGGCTCCCTCACGCTCTGTCTCAGCTCAGGCCGCTCTAACGAAGTGCTGCAGCCCGGGGCTTAAACAGTAGAACTTTATTCCTCACAGTTCTGGACGCTGGAAGTCCAAGGTCGGGCGCGGCGGCGTGGCTGGTTTCTGGCGAGGGCCCCTTCCTGCTTTGCAGACTGCCATCCTCTCGTAGCCTCACATGGTGGAGAGAGCGAGCGTCTCTTCATGCCTTTTCTTACGAGGACACCGATCCTATTCAGGAGGGTCACGACCTAATTAGCTCCCAAAGACCCCGTCTTCCAACACTGTCACGCTGGGGGTACGGCCTCACCACGTGCATTCTGGGGGACGCAGACCTTCAGTCCACAGCGCTCCCGTACCCGGGCCCCCCTCCTGCCTGTCAGCCCCATCGTGCGCCTCTAGCTAAGGGGGGCGCCAGCCAGCATTTCTGTGGGTTCTCCCCATCCCTCCATGGTTGAGTGAGGGGAGCTTGGTGGTGAGATGAGGTGACCGTGGCCCAGGGAGGAGATGGCCGGGATCCCGGTGGCCTGGAGCCAGGCCTGCCTGACCGCAGGTAGCTCCCGACCACGGCTGCCAGCCATGCGCCTCTCGCCCCGCCTGGTGGGGTGCAGCCCCGGGCAGAGGCCCCGCAGAGCAGCAGCCTCTGCAGTCGTCGCGTAGCCCACGTGGCTGCAGGGGCCGGGCTGGGAGCGCTTTGAAAGGCCATGAAGGGTGAGGAGCCTCTGTTAGGAAGAGCAGAAATGTGGGCAAAGGGCGGAGGCAGGGCAGGGCTCTCCTGAGAGAGGACCACCAGGAGGGGTGACGGGGACACCTCAGGCATGCACACGGGGGCACGGCTTCCCCAGAAATGGCCTCCGACACAGAGCCCTGATCGCAGGAACTTTCCAGGTGTGCTCTCAGGGCCAACACTGCGGGGAGAGCAAGGCCTTGCTCAGGTGCGACCTCGGCACAGCGCTTGGCCGGCCCCACGCGGGCTCTGGAGCTGGGCTGGCCTTTCAGGGTTGTCCCAGCCGAAGCGCTGTCTGTACCCGGCTGGGGTCAGAGAAGCGGGAGGGCGAGCAGAGGCCGGTCACGCAGGCCTTGCTGCCAGCCACAGGACTTGTACCGTCCCGCAGCTGTGGAGGAGGGGGACTGACCACCAAGCTCATGACGCTTGAGCCTTGGGGCCCTTCCAAGGCCCGGGAGGGGCCGGGCAACCCGTTCACATGGTCACGTTTTCATAAAGTTTGCAAAAGAGAGAGATTGTAACCACAGTCAATGAAGACCACGTCTCTTTTCACTCCTGCTTGCCCTTGACACGCTTCTCCTGTGGGCTGGCATTGGAGTGGCCGTGGGCACTTGCAGCTTTGGCCACAGAAACTGGAGTCGGGGCTATGTAGTGGTTTATTGACGTGCTTTTCGGTGTCTGCCGTGTGTAAATTATGGCGTGTCTGTCCAGGTGTGAGAGTAGCTTCCAGAAATACTCACAGGGCTGCTCCGCCAACCCCCGCAGGGTCACTGCAGAGTGTGTGCCACCTGCAGCCCGTTCCCCTCAGATGTTTGGGGGAAAAAGTGCTTCAGCGGTACCAGAGGCTGTGGTTACTTCTGTATCTGCAGCAGTTTGTTTTCCTCTGGGATTCGTCTCGTAGGTGGAATGCTTTAAACACAGAACCACTGTGGATATTTCTTTAGAAAAGCGAAGTGTAGCACGACAGTCTGCTTGTTTAAAAGCGGTGCCAGCCTTGCAGAACACAGATGACAAAAACGAGGGACTCTAAAATAAATTCGCAAAGAACACGAATGAAAATGAGATGCAAAAATGTGGATAAAGCCTTAACGCACCACTTTAACTGCAATTTTGAAAGTCATTTTGGAATGTTTCAGTAAAACAAGGCAGACATTACAGACGCTGATTTGGAGGTATATATAGAAGGTGTCTTCTTTCATCATTGTCAACTTTGTTTATTAAAGAAAGGAAAAAATCCTGATAAAAATTAATGGGATATGAAAGTAAAGCAAATACAATGAGTAAAGAAATCAATAGAAATAAATCTGACTCCAAAAAGTTCATCGTAACCAAAAAAAGGTTTCAGATCAAACCAAAAGCAGTCATCCATTAGGCAAAAGCAACATGTCCAAGCAGTAACGAGCTCTCGGTGCATTTGACAATTCAGTTCGTGAAGAGGAGCGCATCTGATGGACACATGGGAAAAACGTTCACACCTCTTCCTGATTTCACGTGAAACGTTGACAGCACCGAAGACCCGTGAAGCTCAGAATTCTGCCCCTGCACCGAGGACGTCGACAGCAGCTGTTCCTGAGCATCGCCACTCAAAGGAGTGTTGAAAGTCAAGCTCTGACCGAGAAAACTTGAAGTGCCCTGGAATCCACATCAAGGAAGGAAACCGGATAGCAGTGTCTCCAAAGCTGATCGTTCTTGATGTTCAACGACATCTTTAAATGACTGATAATAAAAAAGAAGAGAAAGTAAATATCTCCCTCGACACGCCAGAGCAAGTGCTGACAGACCATGGCACGAGGGCCAGCTCCATCTGCTGCCTGCTTGCTCGGTTGGCTTTTTCTCTAACCGCTTGAATAAGGGGGGATTCACATTTAAATTCACCCCTTTAATGTGTGAATTCAATGATTTTCAGTGTAGAGTTGTACAACCATCACATTTATCAAATTTCAGAACATTTTGTCACCCCAGAAAGAAGCCCCGGGCCCATCGGTAGTCACGCTAGTCCATCTTACTCCCGCCCAGCCAGGGGCAGCCACAGAGCCTCTTTCTGGCCTTATAAGTTTTCCTGTTCCAGACACATCATATCAGTGGAATCATACAACACGCGACCTTTTCTGACAGGTTTCTTTCACATAGAGTGACGTTTACGAGGTTCATTCCCGTTGGAGCACGTGTAGTATTTCATTCTTTGTTTTTGCTGAATAATAATCCCTTCTGTAGAGAGTCATCCATTCATTGGTTCTATTCACCCGTTAGCAGCTGATGGGCATTTGGATTCTTCCCACTTTTTGGCTGTTATGAGAAACGCTGCATGAACATTCGTGTACAAATTATTGCATAGATAGTTCATTTTTCTTGGATATATACCTAGAAGTGGAAACATTGGATTTTATGGTAACTCTATGTTTAACTTTTTGACAAACTGCTAGTCTGTTTCTCAAGGGAAACTTCACTTTTTTACATTCCAGCTAGCAATGCACGAAGGGTCAGATTTTTCCACATCCTCCTCGAAACATGTAATTGTCTTTATTATAACTATCTCAGTGGATGTGAAATATTATCAGGATTTTGATTTGCATTTCCCTAATGACCTATATTGTTGAACATCTTTTCATGTGCTTAATATCAATTTGTATATATAAATACATACATATCTTTTTGGATAAAATTCTGTTAAGGTCCTTTGCTTATTTTTTAATCAAGTTATTTATCTTTTTATTATTGAGTTGTAAGAGTTCTTTATATATTCTGGCTATAAGTCCTTTACTGCACTTATTAGATATTTGATTTGCAAATATTTTCTCCCATTTCGTGGGTTGTCTTTGCTCTTTTTCCAATATTGTTTGCTTATTCTGGGTCCCTTGACTTTCCAAATGAATTTTAGGAGTGGTTTCTCAATTTCTACAAAATTCTCGCTGGGATTTTGATAGGAATTATGGTGAATCCATAGGTCAATGTGGGATTGTTGCCATCTGAACAATCTGATCTGTGAACATGACATATCTTTCCATTTACTTAGATCTTTAATTTCTTTTGACAATGTTTTGTGATTTTGAGTGGACAAGTTTTGCATTTCTTTTGTTCAGTTTATTCCAAGGGTTTTTTCCTTCTTTTTGATGCTATCGTAAATGGAATTGTTTTCTTAATTTCATTTTGAGATCATTTATTAATATTACTAGCTTATAAAAATAAATTTTTTTGTATATTGATCTTATTCCTGCAACCTCACTGAATTCATTTGTGAACTGTTAGTTTTTTTAGGGGATCCCTTGGGATTATTTGTATAGACGACTATGTTGTCTGCGAATAGAGATAGTTTTACTTCTTCCTTTCCCATATGGATGCCTTTTATTTCCTTTTCTTGCCTACTTGTCCCTTTTACAACTTCCATTACAATGTCGAAATGGCATAAGCAGATGTCCTGATCTTGTTCCTGATTATAGGGTGCTCTGGTTTAAATGTTTGTATCCCCTCCAAAATTCATGTTGAAGCTTTATTCCAAAAGCAACAGTATTAAGAGACGGGTCCTTGAGCAGGTGCTCAGGCCCCAAGGGCTCCATCGTCCTGGATGGGATCAGTGGCCTTATAAAAGGGCTGCCACCGGCAGGGGTGGGGCACCTGCGGCCTTCAGTGTCCTTAAGTGCAGCCTTTTGACTCAATCCAAATTTTACAGAACAAATCCTATCATTAAAAGGGGTGTAGCAGAGAAGAATGAAGCTTTTCTTGCCTCCTTTGGTGCTTAAAAAATAGCAATCTTGAAATCAGAAGGCTGCAGGTTCCCCACCCCTGCTAGGACTCTTTCTGCATCTCCATCCTTTCTGCCACGTGAGGACACAGTGTTCGTTCCTCCAGAGGACACGGCAGCAAAGTGCCATCTCGGAAGCAGAAAGAGCCAGTCCTCAGCAGACATGGGATCTGCTAGTGCCTTGATATTGGACTTCCCAGCCTCCAGAACTTTAAGAAATAATGTTTTACTATTTATAAATTACCTAGTTTTCAGTGCAGACTGATGAAGACATAGGGGTGACATAGTCAGTCTTTCACCATTGAGCATGATGTTAGCTGTGGGTAATTCATAGGTTTCCTTTCTCAGATTGAGGAAGTTCTCTTCTTTTCCTGGTCTGCTCAGTGTTTTTTTCATGAAAGGATGAGGGGTTTTGCCAAGTGATTTTTTGAGTCTCGAGATGATCATGGGGTTTGTGTGTTAATTCTGTAAATAGGATGTATTACATTGATTTTCCATTTCCGGGATAGATCCCACTTGGTCATGATGTATGAGCCTTTCAATATGTTTTTGGATTCGGTTTGCTAGTATTTTGGTAAGGGTTTTTACTTCTATATTCATAGGAGATATTGGTCTATAGTTTTCTTGTGATATCTTTGGTATTGGTATCAGGGTAAGACTAGCCTCAGGGAATGAGTTGGGAATTCTTCTTTTCTATTTTTCAGAAGAGTTTCTGAGCAATTAGTATTAATTTTTCTTTAAATGTTTGGTAGAATTCTCTAGCGAAGCCACATAGGCTTGGGGTTTTGTTTGTGGGAAGCTTTTACATTACTAATTCAATTTCTTTACTTGTTAGAGGTCTATACAGATTTCCTATACCATATTAATTCAGCTTTGGTAGTTTGTGTCTTTCTAGAAGTTTGTCCATTCCAGTGATTTTTTTTCACTGGTATTTGATTTATTCCCTGGTGTTACTTGCTTTCAGTGTGAAAGAATTTCCTTTAGTATTTCTTATATGGCTATCAGTGAATTCATTTTTTGTTTATCTGGGAGTATCTTTATTTCACCCTCATTTTTGAGAGCTAGTTTTGCTGGATGTCAGATTCTTAGTTGACACCACTGCCTGTGGCCTCCATTATTTCCAATTAAAAATCAGTTGTTAATCTTATTGGGATTTCCTTGTACATGATGTCATTTTTCTTCTGCTGTATTCAATGTTTTCTCTGTGTCTATTTTCAACATTTTGTCTATGATGTCTCTGGGTGTGGATCTCTTTGCATTTGCCCTACTTGGAGTTCATCAAATTTCTTGAATGTGTAAGTTAATGTTTTTCATCAAATTTTGGAAGTTTTCAGTCATTTAAAAAAACTTTTTCTGCTTCTTTCTCTGTGTCCTCTCATTCTGGTAGTTCTACTGTGCATATTTCAGTGTGTTTAATGATTTTGCATGTTCCTCAGAGGCTTTCTTCATTTTTCTTCATTCTTTTTTCTCTCTGCTCTTTAGATTGCCTAATTTTGACTGATCTATATTTAAGTTCACTGATTCTGTCTTCTGCCAGATCAAATCCGCTATTGAGCCCTCTAATAAATTTATCATTTAAGTTTTTATACCTTGAACTCTAGAATTTCTCTTTAGTTTTTTTATTATTATTATTTCTGTCTCTTTACTGGTATTCCATATTTGGTGAGACATTATTTTTATACTCTCCTTTAATTCTTTAGACGTGGTTTCCTTTTGTTCTTTAAACATATTTGTAAGAGCTGCTTTGAAATCTTTGTCTCCCGGCTTCAGCATCTGGGCCTCCTCGAAGGCAGTTTCTATCAACCGCTTAATTTCCTGTGTGTGGGTCACACTCTCCTGTTTCTTTACGTCTTGGGATTTTTGTTGAAAACCGGACCCTTTATGTACCACAATGAATAAACTATGGCTGTTGATCCTTCCAGGCCTTCTTGTTGCTGTCGTTTGCGTGTTTCTTTCAGCAGTGATTTGGCTGTGCTGTTTCAGTGGAGCTTTTCCCCTGCAGCTACTGAAATGCTCCTCGGAGTCCCACAGCCCTACCCCTTTCCCCCAGGACAGTGGGATTAGCCAAGCTCTCTCCGACCGTCTCTTTACCTGATCTTTCTGTTAAGCTTCTGGGCATTCTGCCTCTATTGACATCACGCCCAGCTGTTAGCGTTCATTAACTGCTAGCTGATTGCTGTATTATTTCTGAAAAAGCCCTGGGTGTATGATTTGCTCTATAGTATGATCCAATTAAATTCTGGACCTTTCGTAGGGACAGGGTGTTGCCAGTCTCTGAGGCTTCCTCAGACCTCAGGAGGGCTCCTAGCTGACTTTGTCCTTGGTTCTCGCTGTTAAACTTCTACAGGTGAGTATCCTTAATCCAAAAATTTGAAATCCAAAACACCTCTGGTTTCAAGCGTTTCAGATAAGGGACACTCAACCTCTAGTTAATCATTTTCTTTGTTGCTACTAGTATCGTGGAACTATTGGTCTCCTTTTAATTACTCACTACCAAAATCTCTAATTTGTTTTGTTTTGTTTTATTTTGTTGCCCAGGCTGGAGTGCAGTGGCATGATCATAGCCCACTGTAACCTTGAACTCCTGGGCTCAAGCAATCTTCCCACCTCAGCCTCTCAAGTAGCTGGGACTACAGGTGTGCATCACCACACCTGCTAATTTTTTAATTTTTTTGTAGAGACAGGGTCTTGTCCCGGCTGGTCTCGAACTTTCCCGGCCTCAAGTGATCCTCCCTCCTCTGCCTCCCAAAGTGCTGCGGTTGCAGGAGTGAGCCGCTTCACTGCTTCCGTTGTTTTTGACTAAGACCTTAGGCATGAACTTCCCCATGCTCCGTGTCAGACAAAAGTCTGTCTGCTTAGGGAGAGCTATGGAGCTGTCTGTCTGCTTTACCTCTGAGCAAACTACCAACACTGTGCTGGAGCTAGAAGCAGGGACAGCGGCCTGCTTCTCCCAGAGTGACACTCCCGGTGTACATGCAGATCACTCGAGGGGAATGGCAGCCCCTAGTCTTCCTGGTCTGCCGCTTTCAGCGTAGAACCTCTTTCCTACAAGCAAGCTGGGGAAGGGGCTATCTCTGGTCCACTGTTCTTGGGCTGCTGTACCTGGAGCGCAGCCTCCGCTCTGTGAGTGGGGATGGGGGGGACAGCCCCAGTCCTCTCGGCCACCCCACCGGGAATAGGCTTTCTGCAACACGGAGTTGGAGGGGTGGGAGATCCCAGAGGCCTTTCTCGGCATGAAACTGTAGCCTTAGACTGGGAGCTGTGAGTACAGGGAGCCCCGTCCTCTTGGCTGTAAAGCTTTTGTGACATTGAGAATGCAGGAAGGAATGGAAGAGGGTTGTGGCTCAAATGCCGTAGACTTTTGCTGTTCTAGTCAAGATTTAGTAGATTTTCTTAAGTAAATATTTCTTCATTTGTTGTATTGACCTTAGGACAACTTCCAGAGACTTTAAATGGTTGTTTTTCAGAACGTAATTTCCATCAGTTAAATGGTTGTTTTACTGGGGACTGGGTTCACCAACCTCTTTACCCCTCCATTCTGGAAGTTTCCGTTTGCTGCCTGTTTTGTAAAAAGTGTTACTCACAGCTGTGTCCATTCATTTACGTGTTGTCTGTGGCTGCCTCCATGCCCCGGTGGCAGAGCTGAGTAATTCAGCAGACGCCAGGGAGCCCGCAAAGTCGAAAATAGTTGCTGTCTGGCCCTTTTACAGAAACAGTTTGCTGAGGAGCGACTGCGGCTCTTTCTGCTCTGTCTGTGAACAGTGCCACGAAATCACTGTGGTAAGAAGAGCGCATGAAACAGGCGTCAGCAGCAGTGCAGAAAAAGTCCTGTCGGATACAAATCATTGTTCTCTGTCTTTAAGTTTTTGTGTGTGGTGTATTCACTTATTCTAAGTCAATAATTCCTGTTATACCTAATTTAACATTGTTAATTTTGCAGTCTTCTCAAAACGGACCCCTAAAGTGCAGAAGCGCCCCCATGGGAGGGGCAGGAGCAGCAGTGTCGCCAGACGCGGGGAACCGCCCTCGCTCGCCGCGTTCGCGGGTTTATTTGCTTAAACAGCGCGTCTGCATCTCTGCAGTCGTTGGTCAGATGTGCAGGCGCCTCTTTGTACACGGGCCCCGTGGGCGCCCTGGGACGTCTACCCGCACGTGCTGCGGTGCGGCCTCTGCCTGAAGGACCGCGAGCACGGGCGGGATGGCGGACGCGGGGCAGCGGCTCCTCCCTGTGCCTCTCACGGCTGCCAGGGGGTGAGGCCTGTCTTCTGGGGGCTCCGAGCATCTGGGGCCGTAGGATGGGCTCCCTCTGTGCCTCCGGGGCCTGGCCAGGGCAGAAGTCACAGGGCTGCGGGCTGCAGAGTGCGGGGTGTCCCGGCAGCCCTGGTGTGAGTCGCGGGTCCAGGGAGCGGCTTTCTGTCTTTCAGCATTGCTTTAAAGGACACTGCATCTGGCTGACACCCGACATCCTCAAACGGGATGGCAGCTGGAGCGCCTGGAGTCCGTTTGGCTCCTGCTCACGCACCTGCGGCACCGGCGTGAAATTCAGGACCCGCCAGTGCGACAACCCACAGTGAGTTGGCCCTGTGTCCCCCCAGCCTTCCTGAGTGGCAGCTGAGGTCCCAGGAGTCCCTCACCAGCCAGCCTGGCCTTGGAGCTCCGGTGCTCATTCTGGAGAGGGTGCAAGGGTGGGCCGCCCTGCCCCGTCCTGCCTGCGAGGCTGGCACCTCTGGCCTCCTGTCCAGCCGCCTGGGCCACCCCCACCTGCCTGCAACCCGCCCCACAGGCTTACTCTGTCCTGGTCGTGGGCTTGGAGGAGAGAGCGGGGCAGAGTTAGGGAGACAAGGGTAGAGAGGGGCCTCTCTTGGCCCCCAAGATGCCGGGAGCTGGGTAGCTGCCGTCGTCAGGAGAGAGCGGGGCGGGACTTGCCGCCTGCACTGGCTGCCCGTGCCACCTGAGGCCCCACCCGCAGCCACGCCCCCCCTCCTACCCCGTGCTGGCCCCCACGCTGTAAACTCGTCCTGGGCTGCTCTTCCTCCTCGGTCCGCAGCCAGGACCTTGTCCGCCTGCTGCTGCCGTTCCAGCACTGCTTAGGCCTGTGAGGCTTTCTTTTTTGGCCTTTCTACCAGTTTAAAGATTTTGATTTTTCTGAAAATACTGAAAATCTAGAATTTTGCATCTAAAAAAATAACAGATTTCCAGCTTCCAAATGGGGCACCATAGATGCAATGCTGGGCCCAGATTCGGGCTGGCGGGCATTCTCCGGGTTGCACCCCGCCTGGCTGGGCCCGGCCTCTGCGGCAGTTCCCACGGCTCAGGCCAGGCCCCGAACGGCCACCAGGGAGCCAGAGCGGCTCAGCAGTCACGGCTCTGGGCAGAGGGTCAGGGCCATGTGGCCCGGCGGCACGGGAGGGCGTGTGTGGGGACGGCCACCCCACGTGAGCGGGGAGCACTCTCCTGCCCTCGCGCCCGGAGCTCCAGGCCGCCCTCCTGGCCAGGGCAGAGGCAGGAAAGGCGCCCTCAGCCCCTCCTCCGGCCGCCCCACGGCTCTTACACTGCTGGGAGGAGACCCACCAGCCAGGGAGCGGGAAGCTGCGGTTCTCAGCGAAGCGGGGACGTCACAGAGTCACAGCCCCAGTTCCGGGAGGTGGAGAGAACCCAGTGACATCGTATCGCCTTGTGCCCGACACTCGCGAAGCAGTTGCGCACTGGGGGTGCCGTCTCTCCTGTGCGCCAGGCCCGCTGCCGAGGGCCGGGCTGGGGGGAGACGCGCTCAGCTCCGGACTCCCCGGGTTTAGCCGGCGGAGGAGGCCGCGTCTGAACAGCCGCCCCAGCTGCTTGCTCCGTGCGGCCCAGCACCAGCGCTGCCAGCGAGGGGCACACGGGCCGAGCAGAAACCGCCTCCCCGAGCGAGCGCCGGGCAGGAGAGTATCTGTAGCACGTTCTGCTCTCGATGACCTGAGGCCTGGCGAGCTGGGGAGTGGCCGGGTCCCATAGCTGGGACAGGGCAGGGTGGGGTCCCTTTGCCCAGCAGGGCTGCACCGTCCAGACGCCTGAGACTCGGGGATCCCCGCAGAGTCCCACAGTGGCACTCCAGGTGCTGGCCTCTTTCTGGCAGCACCGCGCAGCAAGGCCTCCGCTTTCTCCTCCAGCCCAGCCAACGGCGGCCGCACCTGCTCGGGCCTTGCCTACGACTTCCAGCTCTGCAACCCACAGGACTGCCCTGACGCCCTGGCTGACTTCCGCGAGGAACAGTGCCGCCAGTGGGACCTGTACTTTGAGCATGGCGATGCCCAGCACCACTGGGTGCCCCACGAGCACCGGGATGGTGAGCCGGGCGGGGACACGGCGTGGCGTTGGGGGCAGGGACTTGCCTTGGCCTGTGCCTGGGATCCTGCGCGGGGCGAGGCTGCCGCAACCCTGGGCTGGCAGCAAAGCCCACCCAGGCCAGCGTGATTGCTGGGCCCCCTCCTGGCCTGGGGCGATCCCAGGGGCTGCAGTCCCACAGCAGCCAGAACGCCAGGCGTGGCCAAGGACGCTGGGGCAGGGCGACCGGGCTGCAGGCTTGCCGGGGCCCTGACCCGGTGGACGAGGCGGGGCTGACTCAGCCAAGGAATCTGCTGACCTCTGACCTTCTCTATTGGGGCTCTCAGTTGCAAGTGTCAGAACTTGTGACTCCAACTGGTTTCATTATTAAAAGGCATCTCTTGGCTCATGGAACTGAAAAGTCTGGTGGCCTCAGGCCTCGGGGTGTTTGTATTCCATTTGGGTTCCCAGCCCACCCTCCCATCATGGGATTTTAAATGTGCAGTTTCCGTTCCTCTGGGGCACTGGGCAGGGGAGGGAGGCCAGGGTGTGAGTCATTGCCCGTGCCTGCTCTGTGCCCCACAGGGGCCAGTGCAGAGCTGGGGGTGACAGAGTAGGTGGTGTCCCTCTCTAGGGGCGAGGGGACTGCAGTGTGGTGGCCCAGAGCTTTAGCCACCTCTGAGATAACGGCTGAGAGGTGAAAGGGCCAGGGACCTGAGACCGAACCAAGGGGATCTGGTCTCATCCGGGGTCTCCGAGAAGGTGGACGAGGAGGTTCTGAGATGGAGTCCTGGCAAACTGCCTTTGCCTCTGCACAGTCACGGTCTCCACCGGGCGGGGCCTCGGCCTGCGGGGTCTGGGCTGCCGCTGTGGCCCAGCTGGCTCAGTTGGGAAAAGGTCTTCCTACGCCCGGTACCACCAGGATCAAGGGCTAAGGAGACACAGAGATGGGGAGGGGTGGCCATCAGCCTCCCCTTCCCCTCTCTGTGCGCCCTGGAGCGCAGGCCACATGGGGGCAGTGAGTCCCAGACCCCGGCGGGAGTCTCTCCCTGCGTGTGCGTCTCCTCTGCGCGCGAGGACAGCTGTCCAGGCTCCTTGCTGCCACCCTGCTGCTTGCCTTCCAGCCAAGGAGCGATGCCACCTGTACTGCAAGTCCAAGGAGACGGGCGAGGTGGTGTCCATGAAGCGCATGGTGCACGACGGGACGCGCTGCTCCTACAAGGACGCCTTCAGCCTGTGTGTGCGCGGAGACTGCAGGGTGAGTGCCGCGAGGCCGGCGTGCGTCCGAGGCTCGGAGCCTCAGCCTCCGGGGTGCCGCTTCCACTTCTTGGGGTCACTGGGAAGATAAGTGATGTTAAGCATGCAGCGTGTCAAAAACCCTCCTGGACCAGGGAGGGCAGGCCCTGAGCAGGTGACAGTTATCCCTTCCCCGGGCCGGGGGTTCTCGGACCCCAGTGTGCCTAGGATTCAGCCGGGAAGCCGGGGGCCTCTCCTCGGACGTCCTGATTCCACAGATCAAGGCGGTGGGTGGCCTTGAGCATGACCTTCTACAAGCTCCACGGGCACCTTGCGAAGCAGCCCCACCCTTGCACTCTGCAGGGCACTGGGAAGTCTGCTCTGCGATCACTGTGGTCTCCTTGGTTTGGCACTTTGTAGAAATGCCCTGTCCTGTCTTCCTTTATTATTGTGTCCTCAGCTTCTGTCTTAGGCCATCACAGGAAACATCCATGGGTCACCTCGGCATGCAGTAGTAACACGAGCACAGACTTGCCCCTGCTGGACTCCCCTGGAAACTACTGGAAGCCCCTGCTAGGGCTGTGTAGATGGGACCGACTCTCGTCTTTCCTCCTGAGAATGGCAGCATCCTCAGGATGCCTCTGGCAGAGGCTGTCGGAGGGCACCCCTCAGGACAGGGCGCGGGCCACTCCCGGCCCTCAGGCTTCAGTCGGCCAAAGGTGGCCAAAAGAGGCAGGGCTGAGGGAGGCTGTCGGCTGGAGTTCGGCAGGAAGGCCAGGCCATGCATCCGGCTCCGAGACAGTGAGACCAAACGCGCAAAACAATCGCAGACAGTGTCTGCCTTGTGCCTGTGGGACTGTAACTTACAGAGGTGACTCAGTGAGGCCAGTGCCATCAAAAGCAGGATTCGTCATTTACATTTCCCGAGAGAAGGGCCCAGCGCGCCGCACAGGGGCACGGGGGAAGCACCGGGGTTGGGCGGGAGGCAGGAGCAGGGGGAGAGCCTGGCCAGGGCCTTCACCAGGGCCCTCGGCACGGGCCAGTCTGAGTCTCTCCGGGGGCTCTGGGCTTTCGGGGCAGTTTCCAGTTGTCTGGTCCCTGACGCTGGGATGCTTTAGGGCACAGGAAGCACTTTCTTGGCGTGTGGGAGTTAGGTGCAGGGGTGTTTGGGGTCTGGCCCGGGGCCCGGCTGGCTCGCACGCGGAGGGTGCTCGCAGCAGCCTGCGCCGTCTCAGAGCTGGCTAGTCTGGGGGGGGGCAGTCTCTCCCTGACCAGGAAGACTTTTAAGATGTCAAAATATCATCAGATACAGGAAATTTTAAAAACGAAACCGTAATGAATACAGGCAGTGAACATGGGAAGCATCCATAGTAGAAGCATCTTTAGACGCGGCCGTGGATGCGGCTGTGAATCGAGCAGTTTGGAGTGCTGACGCGCTGTGTCAGCGAGCGTGGCTGTGGCTTCGCTCCTGGCCTGGTGATTGGAGAGTGACGGGTTGAACGTTTCATTGATGGTGATTTCGGTGGATAAAAGCAGGTTGCCAGATTTTGCATAATTAGAAAACATATGTATTTATGTACAGTCACGTGTCCCTTCGTGACGGGTACATGTTCTGAGAAACGTGTCCTTAGGCGATTGTGGCATTTGCCAACATCATAGAGCGCTCGTGCGCACCTAAATGGAACAGCCCGCTGCACACTGGGGCTTGCTTTGCGGGATGGCCTGTCACAGCCGGGCTGCCAACCTGCGTGGCGCGGGCTGTACTTGCACGGCGACTGTGACACAGCAAGTGTTCGCGCATCTAAACGCATCTACACGTAGAAAAGATGCAGTAAAATATGGCATCGTAATCGCGCGGGACCACTGGTGCGTGTTCTGTCCGCTGCTGACCGAGATGTAATTGTGCAGCAAATGACCGTGT
>CAUYSK010104678.1:0-26502 GCA_963575035.1 Avahi laniger
TTCAATGTTCAAATATCAATCAATGTAATGCAGCATAGAAACAGGCTAAATAAGAGAAATCACATGATATCAATTGCATTTATGCAGAAAAAACATTTGATAAAGTTCAATCCCCATTCATGATTTAAAAACTCTCAGTAAACTAGGAATAGAGGGGAATTTCCTCAACTTGATAATAAACATGTACAAAAAAACCTATGGCAAACACTGTATTTGACAATGGAAGACTGAATGCTTTGTCCCTAAGGTCTGCAACAATGCACACTAGTCATTGCTACTCAGCAAGATACTGGAAGTTCCAGCCAGTGTAGTAAGGAAGGGGAAATAAAGGCATTCCGACCAGAAAGGAAGAAATAAAATTGTCTCTATTTTCAGATGACATAATTGACTACATGGAAAGTTCAAAGGCATAAAAACACACACGCACACCCCCTCCTGGAACTAATAAGTGAATTTAGTAGGTTGTGGGATACAAGATCGACATATAAAAATCAACTGTATTTCTATGTACTAGCAATGAACACGTGGACACTGAAATTAACATACAACACTATTCGTAATTACTCCATGAAAATACTCTGGTGTAAACCTGGCAGTACAGGTGCGGGACGTGTCTGATGAAAGCTACACGATGCTAATGGAAGAGGTCAGAGCAGCTCTAAATAAACGGAGAGGTGCAGCACGTTCACGGACTGGAAGACTCGACAGAGTAAACGTGCCCATCCCCCTCAAACGATGCACAGGTTTAACATAAAAATTACCAAAATCGAAGCGACTTTTTTTGTGCATGCAGACAGCCGTACGCTAAAATTTATATGAAAACACACAGACCCTAGAAAACATTTTGAAACAGAAGAATAAAACCGGAAAAATCACTCTACCCAATGCTAAGGCTTACTGTGTACACAGCTACCATGATTAAGACTGTGATACTGACAGAGAGATAGACACATAAATCAAAGGCGCTGAGCGGAGAACCCAGAAATCGACCCATATAAATATGTTCAACAGATTTTTAAACATTAAAAGATAGTATTTTTAGAGCAGTTTTAACTTTACAAAAAAATTGAGCAGGTAGTAGACAATTCCCTTACACCCATCTCCCCTGCTCAGTTTCCCTGTTATCTTGCATGAGTGTGGTACACTTGTTACAACGGGCGACCCAATATAGAGACATTGTTTTTAAAATTTTATTTTATTTTTTAGAGACAAGGTCTCTTGCTCTGGTCCAGGTTTGAGTGCGGTGGCGTGATCATAGCTTATGACAGCCTCCAACTCGTGGGCTCAACCCATCTTCTTGAGTAGCTGGGACTACCGGTGTGCAGCACCCCACCCTGCTAATTTTTTAAATTTTTTTTTATAGAGCTGCAGTCACACTGTATTGCCCAGGCTGGTCTTGAACTCCCAGCCTCAAGTGATCATCCTGCCTCCCAAAGTGCCAGGGTTACAGGCACGAGCCATTGTACCTGGCCTATTTGTGTTTTCAGCTAAGAGTTATCACAAAAGAGTTCAAAAAAAATCAAAAGATTTAAAAAGTTCATAAAATAAAAAAGTTGTAGTAAGCTAAGATTTATCACTGAAGAAAGAAAAAATTTTTATATAAATTTAGTGTAGCCTAAGTATACAGTATTTATAAAGTCTACAAAAATGTACAATAATGTCTTAGGTAGGTCTTCACATTCACTTACCACTCACTCACTGACTTACCCAGAGCAGCTTCTAGAACTGTAGGCTCCATTCATGGTAAGTGCTCTATACAGGTGTACCACTTATCTTTTATATTGTATTTTTACTGTACCTTTTCTATGTTTAGATACACAAAGACTTACCATTGTGTTATAACTGCCTGCAGTATTCAGTACAGTAACATGTTACACAGGTGTGTAGTCTAGGAGCAATAGGCTATACTGTGCAGCCTAGGTGTGTAGTAGGCCATACCATCTAGGTTTGTGCAAGTGCGCTCTGGAAAGTTCACAGAACAAAATTGCCTAATGACCCATTTCTCAGAACATACCCTATGGTTAAGCGACGCATGGCTATACAGACAAGAACAAAACAACTCTGAAAGATTAATTAAGATGTCCAAGGTCACAGGGTTAGTGTGAGGGCATCACCATTTGAGTCTTGGTTGGTCTGATTCCAAAACTCACACAAACCCTTTCAGCTCCAGGCAGCAGGAAACACCATTTACAGTGTTGCATGGAATAGTGTTTGTTAACCATGGGATCCCGACTTAATTGCTTCCAAATAAAACAAAGGCAAAGGCTGAGGCTGTCATTTAAGCCAAAATTCCATCTAGGGCTCTGCCCTTATGGGCCACTGGCAGGGGGTCTGACTTCTATGCTCCTCAGCAGACTGCCCCAAAAGTCTGAGGTCGAGCAGTAGCATCCCGCCCTGCACTCCCCAACCCCCGCCATGTACGCACCTGTTTGAGATCCCCACCACAAGTCTCTAGAGCTTTCTTGCAATTTACAAAGGAGTAGCCTGTTTTCCGCCGCAACTTCATGAGAAGTTCCTTGCTGGAGGCCGAGGAAGACAGCCAGGTCCCAGCGTGAAATGTGTGCCGAAGCTGAGGCGACTGAAGGAGAAGGGACCCCGCCTGGAGGGGTTAAGAAAAAACGGATGAGTAGGAAGCAGCGAACTCCGGGGCGCGGTGGGCATGTCTGCAGTGAAGCGACCTAAGGGCTCGGGAAATGTGGAAAAGGCAGCTAGAGGGGGCTGGACTGCGAAGAGACAAAGCCGTCGGGGGAAGGGTGGGATGGAGTCGCACGGGATCGGGGGAAGGGTATGCTCTAGGCACACAGGAGAGCCGCAAGAAAGGCAGGTCGATAACGGGGCCAGGACACCTCACCGGGCAACTCCTGGTCCGCGAGACCAGGCAGAGGCTCAATGACCGCAGCAGCGACATTTTTCTGGTCGCAGTACACTTCCGCCGGCTGGCACACCCGTGAAGCGACAGGCCTACGGTGGGGCGGAAGGACCAGAACTCTCCACCTGAACACGCCAAACGAGGATAGCGCCACCTGCTGGTCAGAGGGGCTTCCTCTACTTGATTTATTGAGACTATGCATTTCACATGGGAATTACCCCTCGCAGGTAAAATAACGGAATGCAAGAAATAAAGTTGTCAAAAAACAATACAAGACATGTAGGTTACACTTTATGTTTCTTTATTTTCAATGCGCTTTTATATTTATATCCATTTATGACTCATGACAAACTTGTGAGGTAGGTGGGTGGGTTCAGGAATTTGTCCAATATCAAATTGGACAGGAAAGTAGGGGTGGAGTCCTTTCAACAAACCAAATAAATATTTGTTGAGTGAGAAAAATATTTGTTGAACACCTACTGGGTGCCAGGAACTGTGGGGATTAGAGATGAGTAAACCACGGCGCTACCCTCCAAAGTAATCTAATGGTGAGAAAATGAGGGTTATATCCATGCAAGACAAAGTAAGTTCCCCTAAAATGAAAAAACAGTGAAAAAGTCTCTGGGAGATGGCTAGAGTGTAGTGGCATCACATCATAGCTCACTGCAGCCTCAAACTCCTGGGCTGGACAGAAGTGATCTTCCTATCTCAGTTCCCAAGTAGCTGGGACTACAAGTGCCTGCCACCATGCCCGGCCAAACAGCTTTTAAAAGCTCGCATTATATGACCTCAAGGTCGTTTACCTGGTTATTTCATGGTAATTATAAACTCTGATCGGCAGCATTAGATCTCTTGATTAAAAACCTAAATAAACTGATTGAGTTATAGACATTCTTTCAAAGGAGTTCTTGGTGAAAAGATCGTGAACTATTCTGTCTGGTGCTTAGTGAAAATATTTTGAATTAATGTATTTATCAGTTATTGCCATTTCTTTATTCAAAAGTTTTTTGTCAAATAAATAGCAATTTTTCAATCTTAAAAAAAAAATGTCTCAGGGAGAAAAACTTACATCTAAGCAAGAGGCTCAGGAAAAGCTTTTTTCAGGAAAGAGGCAAAGAATAATAAAGATTTTGACAGGTAGCAGTAGCCCTTCCAAGCAGGGAATCATCATAGAGAATGGAGGAAGAAGTCAGGAAATTTTAGTGTGGATTTAGAGAACAGAGAATAGACTTTTTATAATTTGGTCAGAGGTCCAATTCATGTAGGAAAGGAGTAGGAAATGAAGTAGAAAGACAATTTGAGATCACACGGAATAGACTAAGTACCAAGCAGAGAAGCTTGTTTTTCTTCCATAGGCAGTACAAGCTATTCAGAGCTGATTTTGGAAGCTCACAAGAGTTTGCAGAATAGCTTGAAGCAGAGAGAATGGCCGCAGAGAGTTCAGAGGAAGTGACTATGTGGCTATGCAGTAAGTAAAGAGAGCCCCAACCAGAGGTGCCACAGTGGGAAGAGAAAAGAGGTGAACGCAAAACACATTAGGATGGAAGGACTGATAAAGCTTGGAAGTCTAAAGAAAAATCAAGGTGAAAAGAACCTGGTACTCAGGCCAATCTTCTTCTGCACAAAATGATGTTCTATAATCAGGGATCCAACTCCAAGAAGGATGAAGAAGCTACAGTCCAAAGGGAAGATCTGCTGTCTATCCCCAGTTGCAGGGCTGGGAGGACTTCACCCATTTAGAACCATGATCCTGGTAGACCAGACTGTATTTCTGAAAGCAAGAAACAGGTGGTCTGAAGCTTCTTCCTCCTCAGTCCCTGGCAAAAACTGAGTTCTTTGGATGCAGAAGAGATTTTTAATGCTTATTTGTTGTCCTTTAGAAACATTCCACAGAATCTGGTTTTTTAAAAAGTCCATTGTGTATAAACAGACAGCACCAGGACTACAAGTGGTCAGTAACAGTCTCTCTCCACAGCCTCTGCTCTCACAACCCATTTACTTCCCTTACCCCTAAAAATCCTGTATACTCTCCCATCCTCCTCCTCTGAGAACAGGAGCTGGGAACCTCCTTGGTGCTCTAATTCCAGTGCTGCCAGGACTCTAGGATTCCTAGTAAGCAGGCATCTCCCTGTACCAGCCCAAGAGTATGTGGGGGAACAAAAAGGGAAGGAGGAAAAAGAGAGACCAGGGAAATCCATCCTTTCTGGTCTTTGTATTTACGGCTCTGTGGAATGGCTTTGAAGATGGGCACTTCCTTCATTAGGGCAAAAGGTTGAGAAGAACAGAAGGGGTGATGTCAAGCAGGTCTTGGTTCCCTGTGTTTGGCCCTATAAATGTTGACATTCTCATCCTCATATCGCTGGACCAGCTCCAGTTGGAAATGCTGGGGCAGGAAATGCTGAAAGAAGCTCTCTGTCCCATGCTCCTCTCTCATCGTGGAGGCCAGATAGATGGTGCCATGGGGCCCGCACAGATGTTGGAGGGTCCCCAGCAGCAGTGGGAAGGTGGGTTCCAGGTACACGATATCAGCCCCCAGCACCAGGTCATAGTCTCCAGGGAAGACATGCTGGTCAATCCCCCAGGACAAGGCCCGGACCTGGGCCTGGCCTCCAGCTGGCACATTGGCCTGGACGTTGCCCTGGATCTGTTCTAGGGCCAGAGGCAGGTCAGTGATGGTAACATCCCCCCCTGAGAGAGAGGAAGGAGGAGAAATGCAAGTCAGAGGGACCTTCTCTACCTGGAAGGTCCAGGAACCTCAGGGCATAAAGGACAATGTCTTGATAGCCAAAGCCCACACTGGTTTTTAGTTGTCCTAACTACCCTTTCACTCACTGCCATTCTCATTACTCTACATTCTACAACATCAACATTCTCTCTGAGCTAATCTTAAATCTCTGCCCCACACACAACAATCAGATGTCAGAAGAAGCCTGAGCAGGCCTCAGCTGTAGATGGGCTATGCACCCACCCCCACTGACACAAGCCCTCTGTAAGGGTCTGGAAAGCTTCCCCGAAGGCGTGACCTCAGCTGAGCTCTAAAGGACAAGTAGGAGTTAGTCAGGTGAAGCCTTTCCAAGAAAAGAACAGTGAGTACAAAGGCCTGGCAGTGAGAAAGCATGGCATATTCAATGAGGCTGGATCTTACAGGTTCTGGAAGAGGGAGAAAAGTATCAAGATATGAGATGAGAGGAAAGTGATTATGACATGCTAAGGAGACTCGGGTTTGATCTTGAGGGCAGTAAGTTTTAAGGGCAGAAGCAGGTGTAAAGATGATCAGATTAGCAACTCAGAAAGCTTCATTCACGCAATAAATATATATACCGAACACCTACTAAGTGCTGGGTATATAGTAGTGAGCAAGACAAAACCACAGCCTTCCTTGCATTTCATTCTCGAGGCAGAGGCACACTAGGTACTGCAAAAGTAACCATTTAATCACCGTCGTGATGACTATTATAGAAAGAGAAGCAGCAAGTACTAAGGATTCATTCATTCATTAATATTTATTATGTGCCTATATGCCAGGTGCTGAGAACACAGCAGTGAACCAAGCAGACAAGATTCCCCCCGACATGGAGCTTACAGTCCAGTGGTAAGAAACACAACAAACTAAATAAAACAAAATACACTATATGTCAGACAGTAATAAGTGCTATAGTGAAGTACCAAGCCAGGAAGGAGGATAAGAATTGCTTGAAGGATGGGGCAGGGAATGCAATTTTAAATTGGATGGTTAAGAAAAGCTTCCCTGAACTGACTGCATCTGGGCAAAGACCTGGAGGAAGTGATAGAACAAACCACAGGGATCGCTCAGGCTAAAGTCTACCACAAAACAGACCAGCAAGTGCAAGACTCTGAGGGAGGAGTGTGCTTGGCAGGTTTGAAGAATAGCAGGAGGGCCAGTGGCTGGAGCAGAGTAAGTGAAGGGGATAACAGTAGGGATCAGAGCATAATTGGGACCTTGTAAGAAGACTGTGAGAAATCTGGCTTTTAGTCTGAGTGACATGGGAAGCTGCGGGAGAATTTTAAAGGGAAGAATGGCATACACTGACTTATGCTTTAAGATGAGCACTCGGGCTGCTGTGGGAAAGACTGCAGAAGGGCAAGGTCAGATGCAAGGAGACCAGCAAGGAGGTGGCTGCAAGGACCCAGGTGAGAGATGAGGTTTGAACCAGGGAATTAGCTAAGAAGTAGTCGGATCCTGAATATATTTTTGAGACAGAGTCAACAATATTTGCCAACAGATTGGATATGAAATATCAGAAAGCAAGAGCAGCTCAGAATGGTTCCCAGCTAGAAGACCAAATTACCATTCACTTAGATAAGGAAGGCTGCAGAAGGGGCAGGTTTGGGCAGGAAGATCACACATCCATTTCTGGACACGTTAAGTTTGAGATGTCCATCAGACAACCACATGAAGATACTGAGTAGGCAGTAGGTAATGTAAACAAGTCTGGAGATAGAAATGGGACAGTCACAGAGTCATCATTATAAAAAGGACATTTAAAGCCATGAGGTGATAGGATTGCTTAGAAGTGTGCATACACAGAAAAAGGAGGGGGTCAAAAGACTGCCCCTGAGCCTGAAGGCACTCAAATTTTCAGTTGTGAAGATGAAAAGGAACCGACAAAAGAGCATGGAAAGGCGTGCCAGTGAAGTAAGCAGAAACCAGAAGCGTGGTACCCTGGAAACCAAAGGAAGTGTTCCAAGGAGGAGGTAGTATCAGTGTCAAATGCAGAGTCAGCAAAGGTGGGCTGATAACTGGCTCCTGGGTTTAACAAGATGGAGTCAGAAATGAAGCTCACAACCCGAATTAGAGAAACTGGTGTGAACGGGGCATGCTGGACTGAAAATCTGATTGGCATGGATTGAGGAAAAATAAAAAGAGAAGAACTAGAGACAGTATTAACTCCTGAGTTTTGTTTTAATGTGGAGCAGAGAAACGGGGTGAGAGCTGGAAGATGTAGGATCAAAGGTTTTTTCTGAGAAAGGATAATACATTTAAATGCATATTTATATTTCATATATATATGGAATGATCCAGAGAGAAGGAAAAACTGATAACGCAGGAGAGATGGGTGTGGGGGTAGGGATTGCTGGAAAATGTCTTTGAATAGGTGGGAAGGTTTGGGGTCTTGGGACAAGTGGAGGGCTTCACCTTAGCTAGCAGTGCATTCATCCACGGTAACAGGTGAGAAGGCGGTGCACACAGACACAGACATGGTTAGGTGAGTAGATGTTGTGATAGGAACACAACACTGTGGACATTTTATGAGAAAACAGAAGCAATCAGAAGAGATAGGAAACAAAGTCACCAGCTGAGGGTAAAGATAGCACTTGGAAGTTTAAAGAACAAGAAGGTAAGATGTTTAGGAGAATGGAAGCATAAGTGGACAAGGGAAGTGTAATAAGCTAGCTGGGTAGCACTTCAGACCTACCTGAGGTCAGCGATAATAAATTTAAGATGACACCAATTTGCACAGTTGTGTATTCACTAGGAGGGGCAGAGGGCCTAAGGTAGCCTGAGGGTGGGAGTGTCAAGGAGGCCTTCCCTTAAAAGTGATGTTTGAGCTGAGCAATGAACGATGTATATGCATTAACTAGGAGGTAAAAGGGTTTCAGACAGAAAGTACAGCCTGTGTGAAGACTCCAAGGAAGGGAACATCAAGTAGGTTTGATGGCTGGGCACAGTGGCTCACACCTGTAATCTCAAGCACCGTGGGAAGCTGAGGCGGGAAGATTGCTTTAACCCAGGAGTTCAAGGATGCAATGAGCTATGATCGCGTCACTGCACACCAGCCTGGGCCATGAAGCTAGTTCCTATCTCTCTTAAAAAAAAAAAAAAAAAAAAAAAGTAGGTTTGAGGAACTGACCAAAGGATAATAGGCAGCCCAGGGAGGATAGCAGGGGAGGAGGCACAGAAAGAGGCTGGAGAGGGAAGCAGGACCTTGGAGACCATGCCAAGGGTATTGGTTCTATCCTGAAAGCAATGAGAAGCCACTGAAAGATTTGGGGTGGGGGTGCATGATTACAATTGCATTTTGAAAAGATCACTCAGACTGCTGGATGGTCAGGGCAGAGGTCTAGGCAGGGACAAGGAGTCAAAGCAAGAAGACTATTTTAACTAAGTAGCAGTCCAGGCAAGCAGTGGTGGCTTGGACTGGGGAGTTATCAATGGAAAGGGAAAAACATTAGAAGATTCAAGAGATTTTGGGCCAGGTGCAGTGGCTCATGCCTGTAATCCTAGCACTCTGGGAGGTAAAGGTGGGAGGATCGCTCGAGGTAAGGAGTTCAACACCAGCCTGAGCAAGAGCAAGACCCCATCTCTACTAAAAATAGAAAGAAATTAGCTGGACAACTAAAAATATATAGAAAAAATTAGCTGGGCATGGTGGCACATGCCTGTAGTCCTAGCTTCTCAGGAGGCTGAGGCAGAAGGATTGCTTGAACTCAGAAGTTTGAGGTTGCTGTGAGCTAGGCTGACTCCATGGCACTCCTAGCCTGGGCAACAGAGTGAGACTCTGTCTCAAAAAAAAAAACAAAAAACAAGAAGATTCAAGAGATTTTTAGGAGGTAAAATCAATAGGATTTGGGAATGAGAAACTGGGACATGTCAAAGGTGGTGTCTAGGTTTCCCAATGGGTGGATGGTGGTTTGATTCACTGCGAAGGGGAAGCCTTGGGGAGAAATGGGTTTGGAGTGGGGAGAGATCACAAGATCTAGTTTGGGCATGCCAAACATTCCTGTGAAAAAGCTTGAAGGCTCTTGTGAAAACCCAGGCAAGAGATGGAAGTGGCCTGAACTAGAGATGGTAGAAAGAGGAGAAGACAATTGGGGAAGTATTAAGAATGTATAACCCCTAGACTGCTGATAGCTGGGATATGAGGGGAGAAGGCAAGGGACAAGATGAGATGCAGATTTCTGATGTGGCAGCAGAATAGGGGGTAAAGGAAGAGAAGCCAGTCTAGGAGCAAGTGAAGGCAGGTGTTCCCTTCCATATTACATGCCTTTTCTCCCCTATTTAACATAACTGCCTTTCTCTCATCCACCCATCCTTCATGGAAAAACTGCTGTTGACACTCCTTTCCTTGTTTCTGAGCCTGCTGAGTTCACACTGTTCACCTCCTTCTCATCTGACAGAGCTTCCCCTTGAGGGATTCCAGGGAGTCCATGTGGACATGGACAGAGCATGCCTGAAGGCTCTACACATTCCTCATCACAGTTCTTGTACTATAACATCTTCCCCTATCTTGTCCACTCAACCATAAGCTCCTTGGGCAGAGGAAATCTGCCTTATTCATTGCTGAATCCCAATACTAGCATGATTCTTGGCACATAGGGGACCTGGAATACACATTGGCTGAATGAATAGAAGAATGAATGCCTGCCTCTGGGAAGACTTCCCTTAATATGACCTAGTTCTTTCCCTTTGAACAAGGACATGTTAATTTGCATTCCTAGGGAGACCACTTCATAAGAGTTTTTAAATGAGTACTTTCCATGTGGGGTTTTATCTTCCCATTAGATTATAAGGTAAGGAACTGTTTCCTTTGTAGTTTTTGGTTCTAAACAAAACTGAAGCAAAATTTTCCTTACCTTTTCCTTTCCCAAGTCTGCAATGTCTAATTCCTACCTCCACTTCCCATGAAACACAGCCTAACCCTCAGAAACTCATAAGCTTGTTTCTACTAGCAATAAAAACCTAAAGCATCTAAAATATATTTGTAATAAGGTTATAAAGCACTAATGGGATTTGTTTGTTTATTGTTTTTAGAGACAAGGTCTCACTCTGTCCCCCAGGCTGGAGTACAATGGTATGATTACAGCTCACTGAAACCTCCAACTCCCAGGCTCAAGTGATCCTCCAGTCTCAGCCTCCAGAGTAGCCAAGAATACAGGCACATGCCACCACACTCCACTAAATTTTTTATTTTTTGTAGACACGGAGTCTGTCTGTGTTGCCCAAGCTGGTCTCAAACTCCTAGCCTCAAGTGATCGTCCCACCTTGGCCTCCCAGAGTGCTGGGATTACAGGCATGAGCCATCTTACCTGGCCACTCATGAGGTTTAATATTCGCAGGTTGGCTGGCCCTGGGGGCTCTCATGCCTGTAATCCCAGCACTCTGGGAGGCCAAGGTAGGAGAATTGCTTAAAGCTCAGGAGTTCAAGACCAGCCTGAGCAAGAGCAAGATCCTGTCTCTACTAAAAATAGAAAAAAAAAAATAGCTGGGCAACTAAAAATAGAAAAAATTAGCCAGGCGTGCCTGTAGTCCCAGCTACTCAGGAGGCTGAGGCAGGAGAATTGCTTGAGCCCAGACAACGGAGCGAGACTCTGTCTCAAAAAAAAAAAAAAAATACTCGCAGGTCTCTCCCCCTACAGGGTACTCCCATATATGCGTTTTGACAGAAGATCATGTCCAAAGCAAAGGAGATATACGTGACAGCATTATCCATGAAATCACAAAAAAAGCAAAAAGGTAGAAACGACTTCTACAAGATCTGCCTAATTTTTATTTCCTACCCTCAAATCAACCACCCAAGAAGGTGCGGGGGTTGGAGAGGAGGAATTTGTTAAAAGGAAGGGACTGCACTGGGCCTAAAGGACTCCCGTCTCTCAAGAATTCACGAAGTGACAGTTTCTCCTCCTCCCTACCCGCCCCCACTCTCTCCCGCCGCCAAGCCAGCTCACGCACCCTGCAGCGCTGCCAAGATGCCCACGATGCCCGTCCCCGCGCCCAGTTCGATCACCTTCTTGCCTCGGAAATCCATATTTTGACTCTCGAAATAACTGCACAGACTCAGAGCCTATGGGAGAAAAGAGAGAAAAAGACCGTCCCGGTGAGGGCTCCATCTGGAAGAGGCGGAGTCGGGAGCTGGACCTCCCAGGGACCCTCACCCAGAGCGGCCCACTCCTCACCGCGTCCCACACGCCCGCCGCTACCCCGAGGTGAGACCCAAAGTTCTGCGTGATGCTCAGCACATGCCCACAGAAGGAGAACTGGCTCTTTTCGGAGTAAGAGTCCGCGAAGAGCCCGACCTCCCGTGGGAACACCGACTCCGGCTCTGATTCAGGATCTGGGCCGAGGTCAGCCATCCGGCTGAGAGAGAGCGCCGGAGCACCGCGGCCCGCGCTGGGATCGCTGGTCTGTAGCGGGGTAGAGGCTGGGGGCCGCGGACTGTCTCAGCTTCCCAGTGGCACGAGCCCCGCCTCCCCGAGTTTACCCTCCCTCCTCCAGTTTGACTTCCTGTAGGTGGAATGAGGAGCTGCCCCTCCCGCCCGGGTCCCTAGCGCATGCACGACCGGACTCACGCAGAACCACACAGGTCAGCCCTGTAGACTGGTCCGAGAACAGGGGAGAGGGAAGAGGGGAGACGATTGACTCTGCTGTTGGAGGCGGGGTCCCCCAGACCCCTCTTACCTGTGGGGTGCACTGGTGCTGCAACCCGGCCCAGACTAGGCAGCTACAGGCTAAGGGGAAAGGTTGGGTGCCTAGATCTGGCCTAGCCAGCCGGGTTACCGACTAGCAGTGGGGAGGCGCCACCCTGTACTGGCCGTGCACGTCCCAGCCTAGCCCAGCCGAATTCGCTCTTGGGTCTTTAAGGGGCGGGGTCCGCTCCCAACTTGCAAGACTGCGTCATTATCTTGCGCCTCCGGCCGCGTCTCCACGTGGGTTAGGTGTTGAAACCTGGGACTGCGGATCATGGCGGGAGCCGAGAGTTGGGACGCTGCCAGAGCCGAGGCCCCGCAGCCCCAGAAGCGCTACTACCGGCAACGTGCTCACTCCAACCCCATGGCGGACCACACGCTGCGCTAGTGAGTGAGCGGGACGCGGGGAGGGAAAGGAGGGCTGTATTCTCAAAGCAGTCTTGGAAGCAGTTGTGCTGGGACGGCTGGGAGGATGTGGGGTAGACCGGGGAGGATCGGCTGGGTGTCGTCAGTTTTGGGGGTGGGTCCGGGGGATTTGACAGAGAACGGAATTGGCCAGTTGGGAGGGGGCGTGGCGTTCTGGCCTAAGTCTGGGTAGCGGTGCCAAGTCTGGGAAGAGTAAGAATTGTTATTGAAACTAGTAATAGAGGCAGAATGTCGTTTCCATCTTTCTGTTTTGTTTGTTGGACTTAATAAAAAGGCAAACGTATACACAGTCCTGCCCCCATCTTACTCCATCCCCACAGAACACATACACAAAGTAGGATCCCAGGGCCTTAGGCAGCCAGTCTCTGGGAGAAGGGGAACTTGTGCCCCAGAAACGAGAGCTGTCCGGCCAGGGTCACATCAACCCCTAAAAGTGGGGACAGGCAGGTCAGCGATCATGGGCCTGTGATTCACCCTAGGGGTTAAGGGTGGTTTCCATTGTGCCTCCTAGAGGTCACACAGCCCACTGTTGAGAAACCCTCTTCCCATCTACCTCCCTCACCCACCCACACACTCACAGTACCACTTCTGCAAGAGTATAGCCAACCTTCTCACATTTCTTATGCCTTCTTTCCAATAGCCCCGTGAAGCCAGAAGAGATGGACTGGTCTGAGCTATACCCAGAGTTCTTCGCTCCACTCACTCAAAATCAGAGCCACGATGACTCAGAGGATAAGAAAGAAAAGAGAGCTCAGGCCCAAGTGGAGTTTGCAGACATAGGCTGTGGCTATGGTGGCCTGTTAGGTAACACTCTGGCCCTTTCTCTGGGGTAGAGGAGAGGCCTACTTTCTGCCACCTCAGCAGGTTTTGTGGGGGCCATAGTTGGCCTTTGTCCTTTTGACCAGACACTGGTGACAGCAGCATGGAGAGCCTCCACCTTCTCTCTGCTCTGGGTCTGTGGCCTTTGCCCTGGAGAATGGAGGGGGCTGCCTCAGGTCCCTCTCATAACCTAGGTTGTGCTTTCTGGCCTATGTGAGCCATTTCACCTGCCAGGTGCCGGGTCAGTGAGCCGGTCAGCACAAGCGTCAGAGATTAGCCACTGTGGCTAGTGATCCTGAACTGTCTTTCTCGGGGATTCCTCCATCTCCCCTCCCCCTGCACCCTCCCTCACTAGAACTCATTCCTTTTGCTCCACTTTCATGTTTTTTGGGTTTTTCTTGTATTGTCTGTATTGTCCCAGCTGTGCATGCCAAGGCACTTCCCTATTTTTAGATCTTCCCATACAGATAACAGCCTGATAGAGAGGAAGAGTATGATACTTGGAAGCAGAAAACCTTGGTTCTAGTTCTAGCTCTACCCCTTCTTAGTGCTGTATGATCTTGAGCATTTCTTTTTTTTTTTTTTTTGAGACAGAATCTCACTCTGTCACCCAGGCTAGAGTGCCGTGGTGTCAACCTAGCTCACCAGCAACCTCAAACTCCTGGGCTTAAGCGATCCTCCTGCCTCAGTCTCCCAAGTAGCTGGGACTACAGGCATGCGCCACCATGGCCCGGCTAATTTTTTCTGTATATTTTTAGTTATCCAGCCAATTTCTTTCTGTTTTTAGTTGAAATGGGGGTCTCACTCTTGCTCAGGCTGGTCTCGAACTCCTAAACTCAAACGATCCTCCCGCCTCGGCCTGCCAGAGTGCTAGGATTACAGATATGAGCCACGGCACCTGGCCAATCTTGAGCATTTCTGACCCTCGGTTCCTCATCTTTACAGTTTAACCCAGAGGGTTGTAAGGATGTGAAAACACTGTGGAAACTCTAAAGCAATTGCAAATATACATATATTCTTAGCTCTACCATTCCAGCCCTGGTGACAATTTTCAGATCTCCCTGGCCTTTACAGCATAAAACTATCCATGTAGGTATCTCTGTCCCCACTTGCCATTCCTGACTTTGGTAGTTGCAGATTGAGGCTTCCTTTGCTGTGTTGACTCCTTTGCACTTCCTGCAAGTATAAGGTTGATGATTCCAGTGCTATTTCTGTATCCAGTGGAACTATCACCGCTGTTTCCAGACAAGCTGATTCTGGGTCTGGAGATCCGGGTGAAAGTCTCAGACTATGTACAAGACCGGATTCGGGCCCTACGTACAGCTCCCGGAGGTGGCTTCCAGAACATCGCCTGTCTCCGTAGTAATGCCATGAAGCACCTTCCTAACTTCTTCCGCAAGGGCCAGGTGGGGAGGGGCCCTAGTGGGTTAGCCTGGTAAGTAGACAGGGCCTGGAGGCCAGGCTCTCACAACTTTGTTGGTGCATGTCTGTCTCACAGCTGACAAAGATGTTCTTCCTCTTCCCTGACCCACATTTCAAGCGGACGAAGCACAAGTGGCGAATCATCAGTCCCACATTGCTGGCAGAATATGCCTACGTGCTGAGAGTTGGGGTGAGTCGGGAGTGGGAGGAAGGATGGAGTAAGTGGCCTACCCAGGGGCCCTCCACTAAGAATTCAGTGGGGGTGTATTTAGGGACTTGCACTGCCACTTCCATCATCTTGCTACTCAATTGCATGCAGCCCCTCCCCTTAATCCCTCATGTAGTGATTTTGCCTGTGCAGGGGCTGGTATATACCATAACTGATGTGCTGGAACTACACGACTGGATGTGTACCCATTTTGAAGGGCACCCCCTGTTTGAGCGTGTATCTCTGGAGGAACTGGTAAGTAGGGGGCCTAAGGGAAATTCCAAAGAGACAAGCCCTTTCCAAAGTGGTTCTGTATTCTTTGAATGCAGCTCAGTACCAGGAGGATGGGATGGGAGTCTAGAGGGCCAGGGCAATCTGAAAGGTGGGCAGGGACTTATTGGACCCTTCCTTCTCCCAGAGTGAGGACCCCATTGTGAGACATCTAGGCACCTCAACTGAGGAGGGAAAGAAAGTTCTACGCAATGGAGGAAAGAATTTCCCAGCCATCTTCCGAAGAATACAGGATCCCACCCTCCAGACAATGACCCCCAGTCCCACCCTGCCTGGTCCCTGACTACTCATCCTGCCTTGGCTGGACCCCATCTTCCAGGGACTGGAAAGAAGATCAGGACCCCTGGACCTTCCCAGCTGATACTGCTGGGGCTGAGAGGCAGTGATCTCTCAAAGAAGTTGGGGGCTGCCTATGGAAGAAGGCTGGTGTGTGAACAACTACCCCCAGCTCCTCTCACCTTCTTGTCCCTTCACTTCCAGCAGAAATCAAAAGAAGCTGACTGGGAAGGACAAAGGGTTTTGGACCAGAGGGGATGTCCGGAAGGGTGTGGGGTCTTGTCCTCCCTTAGCACTCTCTTCCTCTTATAGTATCTCTCCTCAGCTGGAGTGAGGAATGCAGTGCTCCACTGTCCATCTAAACTGCCCGCTAGGCTCAAACCACCTGTCTACTTGTGTTTACTTTGCAGTCCTGGGGATAAAGTGTGTGCATGCGCGCGTGCCCATTGTGCCCTTTCTTAGGAGAGGCTGCTGTATCACGTGCCTTCTCCCATCCTCCCATCTGCTCGCTGCCTAAGGCTTGACTTAGGGAAGCCCTTATTGTTGCTGTGTCTGGAGAGTCCCCAGGAGAGGGTGGGGGTAGAGATCCTCTCCTTTTTCATGTTGACCTTCGATTCCAGAACTTCAGAGCTGACTGACTGGCGCAGAGCCTGGTTGGGGGAAGTGGGGAGTGGGAGAGTGAAGAGCAGAGAGCTGCTGTGGAGGATTCTGAAGCCAAAAGTGGACAAGGGCTGCTAACCAGAAAGCCCCCCAGAAGAGACTGAGTCAGCTGAGGATTCAGAACATACTACTCCATTCAATGGCCCAGACAGAATCTCTGAACTTTTCTAATTTGCAGAAAGTTCCTTTGTTTCTGCTCTTCAAGCCCCAGATTCCGACAGCTGGAAGGAGGGGGCTTGTTGGCCTCAAAGACCCTGTCCACCCCAAGAAAGAAAGATGAAGGCCCCTGGAGCCGTTTTAACCCATTAACCCACCTACCATCTGCCCAGTGTGTGTTAGGTACAGGGAGAGAGGGACATGTGGCTAGTGCAGGAAAATAAGGCAGAGAAGGTGCTGCTCAATGAGCCAAGAATGTGGGGACAGTTACAGCTGTGCCTCTTCCCTGCTTCCCTTCCCAGAGGAGCTGGAGGGTGGGGAATTCCTGACGATGGGCCCAAAGAGGCTGGGGAAGTGATAGAAATAGTAGGGACTGATTCGTGTAGTTTGGTCACCTAATCCATACTAAATAGCCTTTACCTGGATGACAATTTTTGACTGCTGGAGGGCACTAGCGCTGGCGGAAAAGCTCAGATAGGCTTCCCCTCCCTTGAGGATCATTGCAACATGAGACCCGAGGGAGCCTGGAAGTCAGCCCCAGCCCCGCCTACTTCTGGGTGCTAATCCCCAGCACGGACCACTCAGAAAGAGGTGATTGGCTGAGGAGCTTGGAGAGGGGGAGTCGTCACCTCCTAGGCCAAAGGTTAAATAGGGCTTCAAGCAAGATGCTCCAGAGAAGCGCTCTCTTTCGTGGGCCCCCTGAACCACACCATGACCCAGGCCCTCAAGTTCGCTGCCAGAGTGTTCCATCGCGTCCGCTGTACTCCTGAGCTGGGCGCCTCGCGGAACTACAGAAACTACGACTCAGCACCCCGGCGCTTGGCAGACATCCCAGGCCCCTCCACACCCAGCTTTCTGGCTGAACTTTTCTGCAAAGGGGGGCTGTCAAGGCTACATGAGCTGCAGGTAGGAGGGAAGTCCATTCCCATGACTGAAAGCTGGAGAAACCGGGTTTGACAACGTCAGAAAGGACGAGGGAATATATGAGGGAGGGCCACTGAGAGCTGACGCCTCTGATTATGGAAAAGGCAAATTGAGACTGGGGGCTGTGGCTCGACCGGCGCGATGCCATCCGTACACCCACAGAGTAATGCGCTCAGAAAGCGCCTTCTTGCTATGCAAAGGTCTGGAGACCCTGCAGGTCCAGTACAGATAGGGAGCGGGGGCGGCCGCGAAGCTCGCGGTATCCTTGGTGCGCGTTGGGCTTAAAGCTAGACGCGCTCCTTTTCATTCTCTGAGGGCTGGTCCAGAGATGAACACTGCCAGTATGGAACTATTAGGAATTTATCCGCTTCAGCTCGGCCCAGATGACCAAAGAGAAGTCCTGAATGTCCGCTTTGCCCAAAGTTCCTTCGTTTTGCCCATCACATTCAAACTTCCTAGGGATGGGAAATGGGAGAAAGAGGAAGAGTTTGCAGTATCAGGGCCATACACACTAGCTGGGCGCTTGAGAGGGAGCAGAAGCTTCCTCTTTCAAAGCCCAGCCAACGCCCCTGAGAGTCCCCGCCCGGGTCTCCAAGAGTCCCCTGCGTCGGTTCTCCCAGGTGCAGGGCGCTGCGCGCTTCGGGCCAGTGTGGTTGGCCAGCTTCGGTACGGTGCGCACGGTGTACGTGGCCGCTCCTGCCCTCGTCGAGCAGCTGCTGCGACAGGAAGGACCCCGGCCAGAACGCTGCAGCTTCTCGCCCTGGGTCGAGCACCGTCGCCACCGCCAGAGAGCTTGCGGACTGCTCACCGCGTGAGTCGTCTTTGCTCCCAAAGCCTAGACGCCCAGTAGCGGCCCTCTCTTGCAGCGGGTCCCAAAGCAATCTATCAGGGAGCGTCGGGAGAGGTCGGCCGTTTTCCCGACCGCCCTTCTGGCATCCCGGGGTTCCCATCCCAGTGTGTTTCACCCAAACTCGGGTCTAGCCCCACGCTCCCCCCCTGCCCGCCTCCTTATCCTTGGTGTCCAGAATCCTGGAAACTGAGGGAACCAGCGGGATGGGCTAAGGTGCCAGGATCTAGATGGATTGTAAGATTTTGTGACCTCCGAGAACCCAGGCCCCTCTGGGGCAGGAAATGAATAAGGAAGAAGGGGGATGGAAGACGCGCGCAGGCAGGGGCAGGTTTCTGTACCCCTGGGGGAACAGACTCAGTCCCTCCCCTGGCCACCCCAGCGAAACGAGTTCCTTCTCCACAGCAGCCAGCCAGGTCGAGCCATTCCACACACCCCACCTCCCTGATGCACCCCTCTCCGCACCCCCGCAGGGAAGGCGAAGAATGGCAGAGGCTCCGCAGTCTTCTGGCCCCGCTTCTCCTTCGGCCTCAAGCGGCCGCAGGCTATGCCGGAACCCTGGACGGCGTGGTGCGTGACCTTGTGAGACGACTGAGGCGCCAGCGGGGACGTGGCACCGGGCCGCCCGCCCTGGTTCGGGACGTGGCGGGAGAGTTTTACAAGTTTGGACTAGAGGGTGAGTCTGAAGACAGAGTTAGGGGCAGGAGTAGGAGGCGCCCGGCCGGGGTCTCCGGGTGGCCTGACAGCGCCCCCTCCCGGTCAGGCATAGCCGCGGTGCTGCTGGGTTCGCGCTTAGGCTGCCTGGAGGCAGAAGTGCCGCCGGACACAGAAGCCTTCATCCGCGCCGTGGGCTCAGTGTTTGTGTCCACGCTGTTGACCATGGCGATGCCCAGCTGGCTACAGCGCCTTGTGCCGGGGCCCTGGGGCCGCCTCTGCCGAGACTGGGACCAGATGTTTGCATTTGGTAAGGCACAGAAGCGAGGTGGGAATGGGGGAACGTAAAGCTGTCCAGGAATAGTGAGGCATTAGTGGTGTGCCTTCTTCCCACGCAGCCCAGCAGCACGTGGAGCGGCAAGAGGCCGAGGTAGCCATGAGGAACCGAGGAAAGTCTGAGGAGGACATGGGACCTGGAGCGCACCTGACCTACTTCCTGTTCCGAGAAGAGTTGCCTGCCCAGTCCATCCTGGGGAATGTGACAGAGTTGCTACTGGCCGGAGTAGACACGGTGAGGTTCTCCCTCAATGCTGTTAGCCACACTTCCAGAGTTTAGCCTCCCCAGTCTCAGGGGCCACTTTTCTGTTGCAGGGGATCCACTATGGCCCGTTTGCACCTCCTTGGCCCCAGACTGCCCCATATTCTGCCCCCTATACTGGGTCCCCACACCCAACACCTCTGATGCCCTCACCTGTCCCTCAGGTGTCCAACACACTCTCCTGGGCTCTGTACGAGCTCTCCCGGCACCCTGAAGTCCAGACAGCGCTCCACTCAGAGATCACAGCTGCCCTGGGCCCTGGCTCCAGTGCCCACCCCCCAGCCACTGCTCTGTCCCAGCTGCCCCTGCTGAAGGCCGTGGTCAAGGAAGTGCTAAGGTAAAGGGGAAGGAGAGGAAGAACTAGAGAAAATGCTGGGGAAGCAGATAGTGGATGGAAGCTGAGAGAAAGCAGAGAAAAATGGTACTCTCCTCCTGGCCAAAAATGGGTTTGGAAGTCAGAGACAGTGAGAAGCAGGCTATAGTCCTTATCCTCACTTTGCCGTCTCCATCTTGTCCCTTGCAATCTAGACTGTACCCTGTGGTACCTGGAAATTCCCGTGTCCCAGACAAGGACGTTCATGTGGGTGACTATATTATCCCCAAAAATGTGAGTAGAGTCTGTGGATCCCTTTTGCTGAGCCATTCCTCACTCTCTTGGGCCCCAGACGTGTTCTCTCAAATGCCATTCAAATCCTCCCCTTGACCTCTCTCTGGGATATAGTGGGGCAGTGGAGAAATCATTCCAAAAGTAGCCCCAGAAAACTTCCCTATCACCAGCTAGGGTCTGTGTTTGTCCCAGTCCATATAGCCCCTTCTTCTTGCCCCACACCCCCACATTCTTGGGCCCAAACTAACAAGTTTGTGTTCCTCCACCAGACGCTGGTCACTCTGTGTCACTATGCCACTTCAAGGGACCCTGCCCAGTTCCCAGAGCCAAACTCTTTTCATCCAGCTCGCTGGCTGGGGGAGGACCCAGCCCCCCACCCATTTGCATCTCTTCCCTTTGGCTTTGGCAAGCGCAGCTGCATAGGGAGACGCCTGGCAGAGCTTGAGCTGCAGATGGCTTTGGCCCAGGTGAGTGATCTAGACCTTATACCTTCCCTAGATGGAGAGACCCTAACCCTCTACAGCTGTGAGCTCTTGTCCTCTGACAAGCATAGGAAAATATACAAGATGTGGTAGAACGAATCCTCTGAAATATGACAATCGCATTATAGGCCTGGAGCATACCTCCAGGTACACTACCATAATCCCTTACCCTCGTTACCAAGAAGTCCCCTACTAGCCACAGGTGCCACCCCAACATTGACCATTCTAACATTAATAGTGCCCTTTACCAATCAATTCCATCATTATAGATTCCTCCCATAGTGAGAGCCTTTTTCCTCCCTTTCCAGATCTTGACCCATTTTGAGGTACAGCCTGAGCCAGGTGCTGCCCCAATCAGACCCATGACCCGGACTGTCCTGGTACCTGAGAGGAGCATCAATCTACAGTTTGTGGACAGATAGTCCTGTGGAAGGAGGCTGTTAACATCACGCTACACCACAGCAAAATGCTTGAGGCAGCCCTGACCAATGTGTGAAGTACACACTGGGCCTGACTCATCAGGCCCCAAAAAAACCAGGATCCCTCCACCTGCTGGTCATATACACATCCTTCAAGGGCCAACCCAGATTGTAACTAGTACTGCTGGGTGGCCTGAGGAAGGATTCAACCACTGTTCTTTTGGTGCTTCCACACTGTTCATTGATGCTGCTGGGTAAGCATTTGTCACAGCCTGAGCTACGTAATTGTGCATCTGTAGCTGCTGGTCCTTCCGCTTTGCATGCGAGCTCTTTGAGAGGAAAGATGAGGTCTTATTTGGTCTTTTTTTTTCTTTTTTTTTTTTTTTGAGACAGAGTCTCACTCTTTTGCCCAGGCTAGAGTGCCATGGCGTCAGCCTAGCTCACAGTAACTTTAGACTGCTGGGCTCAAGCAATCCTTCTGCTTCAGCCTCCCGAGTAGCTGGGACTACAGGCATGTGCCACCATGCCTGGATAATTTTTTCTATATATTTTTAGTTGTCCAATTAATTTCTATTTTTAGTAGAGATGGGGTCTTGCTCTTGCTCAGGCTGGTTTCGAACTCCTAAGCTCAAACAATCCTCCCGCCTTGGCCTCCCAGAGTGTTAGGATTACAAGCGTGAGCCACCGCGCTGGCCTTATTTGGTCTTTATATTCTCTGCCAGCGGGGATAAACCTACCTCTGACTAAGTGACACCATACTCATTCTCAGGTTGAATCTGGACCATGTGGCAGAAGGGATAAGCAGCTTACCACACTCTCCCCGCTTCCTTCTTCATCTTGCCTTTAGGAAGGTGAAGCCATCTTAGCCTGGTTTATGATTTTTTAAAACTTTCTGGTCACTATTAAGTGGGGTTGCCCTACTATTTAGTTCCCAGGCAGATACCTGTGGACCTGTCCCTGCCCAGGCCTCTGCCTTTTTTGTATTGAAAATTTTAAATATTCATAAGTTTTACAATTAAAAAAATCAAATGTTCCATTCTAGACTTTTTACTTACTTCTCTTCCCCTCCCACATCCTGTAAGACCTTGAGGCAAGTCCCTGACCCCCATCTCCCACCTTGGGTTCTCAGGTCCTGGGGGTGATTCCCATAATCCAGACACCTGGAAGAGTGGTTTGTAACACAAACTCAGACAGGATTCTGTCAGGGGTAGGAACAGCCAAGTCCAGTCTGGCTTCCTGTAAAAGACTAAGGGGATGGTGGTGAAAAGTAGCTACAGGAGCTAAGCTGTAAAATGGGTCGAGAGTTAGGGATTTGCAGAGATAGGCAGAGGCTGCTGACTAGTAAGAGAAGTGCTTTTGGAGCCTGGACTACTATAACCTAAGGACATTCTAGAATGGCCACTCTGCCCTCTCTGGAAAAGCTGCTCCAAGATAACTTCCTTCAGAGAAAGACAGGGATACAGGCAGAGAAGTGGCGTAAGACAGACAGGATGAAAGCCGAGTGTGGAGGTGGCCAGAAGCCCTGGAGCGCCAAGGCAGGAGAAGAGGGGTAGGCAGAGGGAGCTTCTGTTTCCCTGAGTCAGCACTCTCTGGCCCCCCAGAAGCTGGGCACTGTTTTCTCCTTGTGATGTATACAGATTAACTCATCTTCCATCCAAATAAATCTCTCAGCACACTCTGTGCAGCTCTCTCTACATCCCAGATTACCCTTCCCATGTCAGGACTTGCCCCCTCCCTCCATCCCTCACCACTGCCCCATTCCAATTAGCTGGGTGTAGATGGAGATTTCACTTCACAGTTCTTCCTTCCCTGCACCACCTCGGCCCCCTGCCCTAGACATGGCTCCCTGACCATACAAACTCCATTAGCCACCAAGCCTTCTGTGGGGGATCTAATTATGCAAGATCTAGAGAGGGGCAGGACATACCCAAAGCAGCGCATTTATTGCCCCTCCTCTCAACTCCTTCTCTACTGTACATTCAGTCTCCAACCCTACTCCCCTATCACTAAGCTGAACTTGAACCTAAATGACCCAATTTTTAGCAGATTTGAGCTTTGAGGGAGAATAAAGCCCAGCTTGCTGACATACCCTTTCCCCTGGAATCAGTGATGAGACTTCTACCACCCACACTCCCCATTCCCCACTGGGCAAGTAGGAATGCCCACTTGAGGAAAGCAACAGTTCCTATGACCCCTTTCCTGGACAAGGATCTCTTTAAGTTGGAAAAAGGGAAGGAAAGGAGATCATACTGATTGCTGGCCCCAACCCCCACACCAAGACCTCCACTGGTGCAAAAGGAGAGGGGAAAGCACTGCCTCACTTGGCCTGGTTTTAGGACCCAGAGTGGAAATGGAGACTGTGTTTGTGTGTGTGTCTATGTTCTTGGGTATGTCAAACTTTCCATGCAGAGCCATCACAGGGACAGTCCAGGCTTTGCACAGGAAGCTCCATATATGTCCTATCTACCTGAGCTCTATCTGCTAGTATGGGTATTAGTAGTCATTTTGATTTGCTGTCTCCCATTTGGTCCCCACCAGCTCTTCTGTGAATGGCAAATCAATAAAATCTGGCCCTTCCGTCTCCCCAGGTGGAGAGTGTAGAGGGTTATCTCTGGGAAAACAGATCACCACTGGGAAGGGTGAGGGCTCAGCCTCAGTCTCCTGTCAACTGTGATCCCCTCAGAAGTTGGAAGTGATATGTTTTCACACTTGGACCCCAGTCAAGCTTTGATTCCTACACCCCCAGGCAAGTCTGGGTGCCAGCACCATGGACAGCAGCCAACACCACTTGGGAGAGAAGGGAATCAAGGTTTCCCAGCAAGGATATGTGGACCTTTAGAAGAGAAGTATTTTCTCCAAAACATCTCCAGGGAGAAGGCAGTGCAGAACCTTCCCTGGGAGAAGGGCCAATATAAGAAAGTCCTCTAGATCTGACTTTAGCAGTGTATGAAGGAATTATTTTAATCGCTGATGAACAGTTCACTTAAAAGACACCATCATTCGTGTAATACACAGTCCCAAGGTCTCAGGAGAAAGGGACCAGGCTTCAAGCTGACCCACATTTTAAATAGTCCTTCCCAAATCTCTTCTCTGTAAACAGTCCCCTATATGCTGCTGCCTCCAAGCACAATACCTTCCATTAACATCACTAGCTGGGCACACCAGGATCAGACGTGTGACCCTAAACTGCCATAGGAATAGCTTAAACTGGTATTGGAGACACATAACACTGGGGGATTCCCTCCATCTCCCTCCAAATGAGTCCAAATTCACTTCACACTTTTCTGAGTGAGCACAGTACCTGGGATGGACTAACAGAACCCAGATGATCTCTAGAACAAGAGAGATGGCTCCAGCCTCCCCAAGCCCCAGGCCCCAAAATATAGAGTCAAAGGAGTTCTCATTCTTACAAATAACTAACATCCTTCACATTTGCAATGTCTATTTCCCCTCATATTTCCATATCTATTATGTCACTCAACATAAAATTCCAAGATTCTGTGCAACTCCAGATGAAAAACACATACCAGCTACTATTTGAAATAAATGGACCATCAACTAGTCTAGAAATCTTTTTATGCCATTACCGATTTTCTTTGCAATGGCATGCAACCTGTCCCTCATTTATCCTCGTTCCAATCCTATGAGGTAGACAGGAAAACCACAGCTGAGAGATTCTTTTCTAAATCACAACTTGCAGGTGGCAGACTCACCCTTAGATACCTCTGAGTACTGCCACCTAGCAGCCAATGTGAATTATTCACCAGCAAGTGGGAGTCACACCTACAACTCAGAACCCACTGCTGCATTTGGAATTTACAACCTGTGCAGAGAAACCTCCCCACACCTCCCAACCCTCCAGAAAAGCCCCAGATGAGAAAGGAGTCTCCATGTGCATATAAATGATTCTTTATGCCCTTCCCCCATGCAATGGGGGGTGGAGCAGGGGGAAGTCCCCCGCCCTCATGCAGGGAACGGGAGGTCAATGTATACTAGTCTTATTGCCAGATGCCCTGTGGCCATGGGGTGGGGAATGGGGGTCTACAGCCCCTTTCTTCTGGCACTGGTCCCCCTTCACCAAGTCACCGTGGTGGAGTGGGTGGGCTGGAGGCCCTAGGAGCTGAGGTAAAGGCGGTTCTTTCCAGGGAAGAAAAGTTGCTCTCCTTGCCTGCCCACTGGCAGTCTCAGGATGAGTGTGAGGAGCTGTCAGTGGGTGCTGGAATGTCATCCAGGTGTCTCTACCCAGTGGGCACTAGAGGCCAGACATGTCTCCAGCTTGAAGCTGCCCGCAGAGATCCTCAGTGGTGGAGGCAGTATGCCCCAATCACCTTGTCCAGGTGGTACCTCCAGCAGCCATGAGAGCTTATCTCTAGCTGATGCATTGACTCAAGATCCCTGCTCCTGGAGTCCAAGTTCAGACTGTGGTGACCCTCATGACAACCTCTCGGCCAGAATGGGAGCTGGAGCGGGCATCTGGTGGCCGCAGCTGTCCAAGGAGGTGCAAGATTGTGTAACCACAGCGCTGAGGCAAGAGCGTCCGCATGCGCTGGGCAGCTGGGGGGCGGCTGGTGGCCCCAGAGGGGGGGCCCGTCCGTGAGGTCCTAGGGCCCGGCTTCCCTGCCGTCCCTCCCCCTGCATCTCCTCCTATGTCCTTGGTCTTGTCATAATTCAGGACCTTCCACTGCTGGTTCACTGCCTGCCAGCGCTTGAAGATGCGATAGACAGAGGAGCCTTCGTGGACGATGAGGCCTGAGCAACAGGGACAAGAAATCCAGGGTCAATTGCTACCCAGACCTAGGCCAGAAGTACTTAAGCAGGCATTTCTTTAGAGTGAGGAGATACAGTTGCAAAGGGCCCTGGAGAAGCAGGGAAGGGAAGGGCACCAAGATAGCCGTAAAGTCCCCCAATGGCAGGAAATAAGGCTGCTAAACTGAGGGGATGGGCAGGGAAGTTAAGTGTGTGAGTAAGAGGAAGGTGCGGAGCAGGTAAGGGAGAGAGAGGTGCCCTCACCTATGCAGACGACATCCATGAAGCCATACATGCCGTAGCAGATCTGAAAGAGCAGATCCTGCCGTTGCCACTTGGCTGAAGGACTGAGTGAGGACCAGATGAGCCAGGAGATGCTGGCGACTAGGAAGAGTGAGCCCAGGACTATGGCAGCAATCTGGACCTTCTCGATGACCGTCAGGGAGATGGCCTGCCACTGTGTGAAAGAAAGGGCTCCAAAAAGTCACAGAAAGGGATGGAGGACCAGGTGATGGGTGACCCTGAAGATGCTCCAGACCCATTCCTAAACCCTTCAGGTAGGATTAACATCTATCTTCTCTGTGCCCTGATTAAACCTAGAATGTGGCACTTGCCTGATATCATTTGTCTCTCTTATTTTATTTTGTTTTATTTTTTATTTTTTTTTTTTTT
>CAUYSK010104684.1:0-38409 GCA_963575035.1 Avahi laniger
GCCTGTAGTTCCAGGTACTGGGGAGGCTGAGGCAGGAGGATCGCTTGAGCCCAGGAGTCTGAGGTTGCTGTGAGCTAGGCTGATGCCACGGCACTCACTCTAGCCAGGGCAACAAAGTGAGACTCTGTCTCAAAAAAAAAAAAAAAAACAAAAAACAATAACCCCTGATATTTAAGTGCTTACTGCAAGCCAACCAGGCCACTCTGCTATGCTTTTTACACACGTTATTTTTATGTAATCTCCATAGTATTACGTGGTGGACCCGAGCATTCTGTACGTTTTTCAGGCAAGGAAACTGAGGCTTAGAGTGGCTAAGGAACTTGTTCGAGGTTGAAGAGTCTAATGGCAGAGCCGGACACAGCTGTCTGTCTCCAAAGTACTGTCTGACCTGGTTTTCCAGGGCAGGAACCCTCAAACTCACCTGATAGCTGGCTGTGTTCAATAATTCAGCAACCGCATGCAGTGCCTACTGTGCGTCAGGCAAGGGTATCGGGTGCCAGGGAACAAGAGCCCTGCCCTGCAAGTCTAAGCTTCCCAGAAAAGAAAGACGCAGCTTATTCTCTTGGCCAGAGACTGAGACCAACTCTGTACCAGAATGACCACAAACACACATCCAAGCAAACATTTCTAGAAAGACAACTTAGGATCACAATGTCCAATTTCCCAGTCCCACGTCGAAGGGCGTTGAAACCCAGGGAAGTGAAAGGCGTGTCGTCCCTTGTAGAGGGCGCTGGACGAGTAGACAGGAGCCCACAAACAACCTGAGCCCTCAGAGGTGTGCTGGGCCCCAGGCTGGGAGTCAACAATCTGTATCTGTCACTGGCCTGCAGCACATCAACCTGCCTACCTACCCGCCTAAGCATTCACCCCAAACCTCCTTCCAGTGGAGAGCCTGTGCCCAGCATGGCCTGAAAGCCCGTCGCAGCTCTTCCCTAACGGAGAGCCCTTGGCTTAGCCTTCTAAGCACCCGCCTGGGGGCGCATTTGCTGGGTGACCCCTGAGCCAGCTGTGGGGATGGAGCTGCCCAGAAGACCCCCTCCCCCGCAGCTCAGGCACCTGGTTCACGGAGTCTGCAAGAGCCACGCCCTGCTCTTTAACAGTCACCTGCACGGCTTCCCGCGAGCTCTGTGCAGAGCGCTTGGTGTCATGCCGCATCTACTCCCATGTAAACCCTCCTCTACTCCCAGGAGATGTTGTCAGCCCCTTTTACCTGCAAAGAAGCCGAGGCTTGGTACAGTCCTATGACCACCCACCATGGGTGAGAGCTGGGACTTAAACTCCCGTTGCCCACCACTCCCCTGCCTCCAGCCTGGCTTCGTCCTCAGCCTTACTCTGGCCTTCTTCCAGCCCACCCCCCCTCACCTGGGGCAGCTTCAGAGCCCCGCTGTCCTTCCGGCAAAGGACGCTCTTGGCCTGAGAGCTGAGCGCTGAGCCAAGTTCGCTGTGCATTGGGGTCTGCCCGCCCTGCCCACTCTCAGGGCACAGATGTGCCTCTCCCCTGAGATTTTTATTCCCAAACACCTTCTTCCAGCCTTGCAAAAGGAAAGGGCAGTAAGAGTATCAGTAATCAGACCTGCTCCAGTGCCTTCCCTGGAAAAAGACACACCTCCACAGTCTACACCTGAAGCAGCGGCTGCTAAAATATTTAACACTGGACAACTTAGCAGGCGTCAAGGAAGCAGAAAAGAAAGAAGAGGCCGAGATGCAGTGAGCTGGGGCCTGTTGCTCAACCTGCCGGTTTCTCAGGACAAGAACGGTGCAGAGATACTCTCTGTCCTTGAGTGAGCCACGTCACCTGTCGGAGCCTCCATTTCCTCATCTGCCACATGGGCACACACACAGAACCTACCTAAGGGTGGAGGTGAGAGGGAAACAACACCACCCTGGATGTGAAAGGCCTTTGGCCGGAGGGAGGAACAAGCACGAGGGAACTCACACTGAGTACTTGTATCCCTGCCCTTAGTAAAGTGGCTCATTCCATCCTAACATTGCAGGAAGGAGTCCTGTGTGCCCCATCTAACAGGAGAGTAAACACGTTCAGTGGGGGTGGTGCCCCCAAGATCACAGAGCTAGAACTTGACCTGGAACTTGAGTTCTGTTGACTTCCAGGTTTATGCTTGTCCCACTCTAGACCCCAGAATTGTATGGTCTTTTCTGGAAGCCTAGAGGCAGCATTGGCACAGCTGGCATTGCTGGAAGAGCCCCCCCTTCGCCTGCAGGAGGGTCCAAGGCTCAGCACAGGCATCCAGGAGCCAGAACCCAGTTCTAGCTCTGCAGCTAGTTAGCTCCCTAGTTCCTTCCCGCTTCTGAGCCTCAGTTTCCTCCTCCATAAAGTAGGGGGCTCCTTCCAGCTATAACCACTGGAGCATAAGATATCCATTTCTCTGCTGCTGGAACACACTCGAATCCAGGACTAATACAGTGGCTTCCACCAGTAGCAATAATGAGGGGTTCTGAGAAGAGAAGCCGGGTCGGTTTGGACATATTCAGCGTTTTGCCCTGGGCACAGGTGCAGCACGAACAGAGGCCGTGGGGCAGAGGGGCCAGAAAACCCAGAAGAGACAGGAGCCAAGGTGGTGGCATCCCTGTCCCAGCCACTGGGGACAAGAATCCAGCCCCTGCCTCTGCAGAGGCTGCCACCCTTTGTGTAGGTGCCTCATAAACCTGCTTTCTAAAGACATTTGGAGCTTTTCCAAATGACAGATTCACCTCTCAGGAAATTCATTTTAATTATGAAATACAAAAGCTTCAGGACACAAAGGCTGCATTTTAAAAGGCCCCTTGACTTTTGCATGTGATTGTTCACGATGATTGTAGGTGTTGATGATAACACAAATCCACATTGTTTGTAGAGACTTCAGTGCTCCAAGTATGATTGAATCTATAATCTCATTTCATGTAATGAGCTCCTTCTGGGCCAGGCAGAGCCAGCGGAACCCCATTGGACAGACAGAAGCCAAGGCACAGAGAGGAGGAACGGCCGGAGATGCTCTCACCCAGTTCCTGCAGGGTCTGTTACCACGTCACGTGGAGATCCTGGGCATTGTCTCTCTTTACTTAACTGCCAGGATGCTTTTGAAGAAATACACTATAAATTACAGTAGTAGTTACCATTTTCCCCAACACTTGGCTATTTACCAGGCATTATCCTAGAGGCTTTGGAAACATAACCAATTATTTCCTAACCTCAACCCTAACAGGGAGGTGTTATTTTCCCATTTTACAGATAAGGAAACTGAGGATTGAAAAATCAAGCAGCTTATCCCAGGTAGCGTGGCCAGGAAGAGGAGGATGGAATGTGCTTGGGTCTGTCTGACTCAACTGCCTCCCATTTAAGAAGAATATTGCTGTAAGTGACATTACCGAGTATCAATTACTGATGTCATGTAAAATCAAACCCAGAAGGATCTCGTGGGTGGGATCAGTCGTCCTGGCTTTATTTGCTAAGAGAACTATGCTTGGATTTTTTTTCTTTTCCTTAATTTATGCACTTGTATCCATCCTCTAAAAGCTTATTCTTAAACTTGAAAACATGGTGTCACAGCTGGTAATTTTAGAACAGGGTGGAGAGAGAAGGAAGAAACAGAGACCAGTGGGAAGAAGATGTGGGAGGAAGGAGAGAAGCAGCTCCAAGTGGCTTTCAGGGCCAACCAGGGCTTCCTCAGCCAGAGGCCAGCGGTGCCTCTCTCTCCTCCCTCCCTCAGCCTTTCAACCCAGTTGTCCTTGGGGAGTCGCCTAGGTCCACACAAAGACCCTAGGCATCTGGGAACCATTTAATTCTCTCGAAATCCACTAATAATTGAACATACATTTCCAACCGTTTCCCCAAATGGGAAGAAAGAGACAGAGAGAGAGAGAGAGAGAGAAACTATTTAAACAAATATCCAGCAAAAACAAGCTTGATGATGTCCAAGACTGATCCAGAACTGCATGTCTGAACATGAGTGGTATGTAATCAAACCTTCACTAACATGGAAGACAGTCACGTACCTACAAAGGTGAAATCAATTCAAGCACCTTCTGTAGAACAACCTAAAACTACAGTGAGACTATCTCTGGGTTCCAGACTCTTCCATGGGGAAGACCACATAATGTATAGAAATGCACAGCAAGTCGCTCAGCACCTGCTTTTCAGAGTGAGGGGTGCACAGCCCCCACGGGTGTGAGGCGGTGGCTGCAGGTATGCAAAGCCGCAGGGTAACCGAGGCACATCCACCAGCAGCACTAAGTTGACCTCGTAAGGTGGGAAGCAGAGCGGTCCACATGCTTACGCCACCTGTATCCACATGTGTGTGAGACTGGGTTATCGAACTGTCCTGTCACCAAGATAGAAAAGGACACATCTCTTACTATTGCATCTGATATGTGGTATTAGCTCTATTCAAGTCAGCAAAATCTCCAAAATTCAACAGATTCCATAGAAGCCTGTCAACTGATAACTACCAAGAGGGTAGACACTTTGGTTTTCATTTGCTTTGCTTTGCTCTTCTCGTGGCAACTTGAAACAGTATTTTGATGGGGAAATACGATATAATACGGTACACAAAGAAAGATACCCTTGAAGTTTTACAAGAGGACACAATCTCAGAATTCTTAACTTGCAGCAGATCACTGTGGGCTACACAGGAGGGAATATGAAAGAATTCACTCTCCTCGGCCACTGAGACATTTTAGCAGACAAAGAATTCATTGGTGGGAAAGAAAGATAACCAGGTTGGAACTTCAGCTTCAGGAGAGCAGACTGAGATCCCAAAACAGTCTCCACACTGAAGAGAGATCGCGCAAAACAACAACAGAAAGCCTAACACCCACTGTGCGCCGGAACATGCGTGTGTGGCATGGAATCCATGATCTCATTTGACCCTCACGGCAGTGTGACAAGGCAGGTACAAGTGTTGTCATCCTTGGTCCACAGACAAGTAAGCTAAGGTCCTGCATGTACCCAGTAAGGGGCAGACATATTTTCCCTACACCTTCACTGGGAATATAAAAATTACACACCAGCGAAGGCTGCAGAAAATTGTACTCTAAGTCAGTAACAGATCAAACTCGCATCTGTTTCAGCAGCTCATGCCCGTATCCACACTGGCCCGGAGGCGTGCGTCACTACCGCCGAACAGCAAAGGCAGCTGGGTGTCTGTGGAAGAGTTCAGACTCGAAAAACAGGTGATCGCGCATTCTTTCCGCATGTGCGAAGTATGAATCGAATCACTTATGAAATGCCTGCAGCTGTTTGGTAGGGTACCCAGGTACTAATTTAAAGTCTGACCTGCCCCACTCCTACGTGTGTGCGTGTACATGCATGCATACACACACACACGCACACACACACACAGAACAGCCAAAGGTCTGGGGACGCTGCGAAGCTTGTTTACAGTGTGTCTACGTACGTCCACCGTATCTCCATCTCCCCAAAAGCACGAAACATTGGGCAGCAGCTTCTGCAGAACCCTAGGAGGCACGTCACTTGGGAAGGAACAGGCAGGCACACTGTTCCCAGTCACATTTGTCATTTATCCTCCTCTAATCTCAAGGTAGATCTCCGTGGAGCGTGACTGCTGCCGGTGATGAGCCAATCTCCCTTCAGAGACTGAATCAACGAGGAACCCATTGGCCTCAAAGAGTCATAAACAAGAGAGGTGGTTGCCTCGAGCCGAGAAGGTGGGGTATGAGGTCTCCGGTCTGCAGGGTTCTGAAATTCGCTGTAGCCATGGTTACACAACTCTGTGAGTGTACTGAAAGCCAGTGAATTGTACTCTTTAAACGAATGAATGATATGGCATATGAGTTATATCTCCATAAAGGTGTGTTTTTTTTAAAAGATAAGCTCAATTGAAAGCAACTCAATCAATTCCTTTTACAGCAGAGCTTTTAGTCATCTCAGATACTACTTTACCTGTATATAAAATGGGAGTGGTTGTTTGCTGCTGCTGCTTCTTTTTTTTTTTTTTTTTTGAGACAGAGTCTTGCTCTGTCGCCCCAGCTAGAGTACGGTAGTGTCATCATAGTTCACTGCAACCTCAAACTCGGCTCAAGCAATCCTCCTGCCTCAGCCTCCCGAGTAGCTGGGACTACAGGCGTGCAACACCCCGCCTGGCTAATTTTTTCTATTTTTAGTAGAGACGGGGTCTCACTCTTGCTCAGGCTGGTCTCGAACTCCTAACCTCAAGCAATCCTCCCTCCTGCCTCGGCCTCCCCGAGTGCTAGGATGACAAGCGTGAGCCACTGCGTCCGGCCCGCTTCTTTCTTACATAGGGACTCATGTGCTGTTTTAGGACTGCGCTCCTTTGCAGAACAGCAAGTGTGTCTGTGTCTAAGACTGGTACATTTCACTGACCTTTCTGTTCCTTCTGCACCTCTGGCCTCCTCTGAAGTGACTTCCCTTGTGACTCTTGGAGCACCCTTCTCAGGAACCGAAGGTAAGGCGGCTGGGCCAGGCCCGGGGCTATTTCTGGGATAATGAAAGAGAGCAATGGATAGGATAATGTGGATGGTATGATGGGCATTTCTCCCCAGGTCCTATTAGAAACAGTGGATTTCCCAATTAAAGCTTTAAGTGGCTACTACAAAAAATCCTTATGAAAAAATGAGCTCCAGGCAGTCAATGGCTTTGAGATGCTTTTGAATCATTTAGGCTCTCTCTGCCTAAATAAATCCAGATTCAAAAGCAGATGTGTCCAGACTCCCCAAAAACACATGACTGACTGTACCTCATCACCCAGCCTGTAAACATTTCACGCTTTCCCAGCGGTTTATGAATCAAAGAGTGCAAGAAAAGGAACAAGACTCGTTAAATGGCTCCCAGCCTCCAACTATTTCTCTCACATTTTTCAGAATCTCAGGACATCCAGAGCGGGGAAGCAGGTACATTTACACAGTTAACTGTGGAAAACTTAGCTTTTTGAAAACCATCGTCTTTCTGCAATTGACTTTTAAAAATCAGGCTAGGAATCACCTTTGAAGCTGACTCACATTCTTGTGGGGATTTATTCTGTTAAGTACCTGTCAGTATGGAGCTGTTCTGGAGCCAGGTGTTGCAGCTGCGGGTCCCGAGTTTCATCAGGTTCTGGAGGTGAGGAGACACACACCTTCCTGTCCTCGGCGGGAGCAGGGAGCTCAGGCCCCGGCTGCTCCCCAGCCTGCTGGTGCCCGGCTGGGCTGTGCCCGCAAAGGGCGGCTGCACCTTCCATCCCTGGAGCCCTAGCAGAGCAGCCTGGGTCCTGACAGCTCCCTGGCAGTGCCGAGTCATGAGCCGCAACCAAGAACACCCTTGTAGTACCTGGTTCAGTTGGGTCACCCGATGCACGTGCCCCTGTCTCAGCTGTGTTCAATGTGACGTCACCCTCTGCTTCCCCAACAGCTCCTGCCACCTTGTCAGGCTGCAGGGGTGTGTGTGACACCTCCCCAGCGGGTGGCTCAGGGGCACTCTGGTTTCCTGGGGCATTTTGCATTTCCAAGATGTTGGCAGCCGCTCCAGGACTCCTGTTACTTCCAAAAGTGTCAGGGATTGCGGGCTCACTGTTGGCCTCAGGCACAATCAAAACATCCCTATGGGGAGAAGGGGTTTCCTGGGCACAGGTGGATCCTGGAGCATCACCTGGACCCTCTATGTGAGCAAAGTCCCTGGTGCCATCTTCTCTCTGCGGGCTGTTGCAGGAAGATGTTTCCTGGTGCTGCTTTCCAGAAGGAATTCTGTCTGGGGCCAAGGCCTCCTCTCCGCAGCTCTGAGGAGCCCCCTGGGCTTTAATGTCTTTCTCCATAGGTGTCTCCTGAGTAGCCACATGTGAGGCAAGACCTGAAGCTAATTCCTGCCTGCCTCTCCCCTGCTGTGAGGGAGCCTGGCCTCCCAGGCCCAGCCAGGCTTCCCCAGCGCCCTCTGGTCTCTCACCTCCTATCAGTACTGGTGGGACACCTGCCATCTCCTTCCCCACACTGGTACCGGGCAGGCTCTGCTCTAATGCCAGCCCCACCGGACCCCGCAGCTTGTCTGGAACCAGATCCTGGGGAGGGAGACGGGCAACCTCAGGCTCCACAGCCAACTCTTGCTGCTTCTCCTCCCAGAGTCCAGCGGGAGGCACAGGGAGAGAAGCGACACCCACTGCTTGGGGCCCATCCAGAAGTTTCTCTGGACTCAGTGGCACAGCGAGGTCCTTGCCCACCACATTCCTCCCAGCTCCTGCCTTTTCTCCAGGCACGCTCAGGGCTCCAAGCACAGGCTTCTCGAAGATCTTGGCGATGTGCTCCCTGAAGTCAGGGAAGCCAGCGATGGCGCCGGTGTGTTTGGAGCTGGCGTCCACATCACCTGAGGCGCTGCTCCTTGGATCCTGGGGAGGCTCTCCCGTCTTCTCCCCACTGCCCTCTGTGTCTCCTGCTACATCACCCACCAAGCCCTCCTCCCTGGCAGGGTATGCTGGAATCTCACAAGGCTTGACACCTGCACGTGGAGCTGTTGATGCTTTCTCCTCCCCTGTCGCCTGTGTACCCTTAGCCAGAAGCAGCATCCTGTCCAGGTAGGGCACAGAGTCCACAGGTCCCCCAGTGGTTGCGGCTTTGGGGCTTCCGCTGCTGGCTTGCACTGCAGAGATTCCCCCATCAGCAGCCCCTGATTGCAAGAGAGAGGCGAGGTGGCCACCAGGCAGCCTCACGGAGGCGGCATTTTCTGAGGCAAGCAGGGGCTCCGCTGTGGGACAGGGGCTGTCTCCAGGCGCTCTGGGGCCTGTGGAGGAAGCAGCTTTCATTTCACTGTCACCTGCTCCTTTCTGGGAAGCATCATTGATATGTAGGTACGGGGTGTGAGGAGCAGCCTCTTCGTGGGGCCCGGATGGCAGGAGCCTCTTTGGGTCTGGGACAGCCTGGTGTGTAGAAAAATCCATGGTGCCCCTGGGAATGCCCCCTAGCTCTCCGCCCAGCAGCGAGGCACCCTGGCAGCTGGCCGCGGGCTGCTCAGCTTGGTGAGGCTCACCTGGGGCAGAGATAGAAGCTTCCTCCCCAGCGGTAAGGCAGCGCTCAGTCTGAAGGAAGCCACCACTCGGAGCAGCTTCTAGTTCCTCGGGAACCTTCTGCATCCTGGGGTCTCCTTCATCAGCATTCTCCCCAGTCTCCGTGGGCCCGTGTTCTCCACCTTGCTCCCGGGCTGAAGGGAAACTTCCAAGAAGCTTCCCGGCTTCTGCGCCAGCTGCTGTGGTGGGGCACTCGGCTCCCTGCTGCGGGGCCGGCACTGGGTGCTGCCTGCCCTCCTGGGTTTCATCACAGGCCTGTCTGTCTGGGGCATCCTGGGTGGGTGTGACGCCGGCGCTGGCGGGCGCTGGGGCTGGCGGGCAGACAGCTGCATCCAGGAGAGCTACTGAGTCAGACGGACAAGGCGGGGCCTCTGCTGTGCTCCTACTTGTCATCTCCCTCTTACTCAAGCCCCAGAGCGGGGGCTGAGCGTCAGCTACTTCAGAACCTCCTGCGTCCCTTCGACATGCTTCTTCATGCCGGCTGGCTGCTTGCAAAGCCTGAGTCGGCTCCTGTGGGGACTTGTTCGGCTCCTGCCCAGCGCAGCAAGTTTCCTTTCCGCTCAGGTTCCCTGCAGGAGGAGAGTCTTTCCAGGGATCTGCCGCAGGAGGCGAGTTCCTCAAGGACTGACCGTCGCTGCACGCTCCCTCTTGCCCACTCTCCCCTGGTGTAGGAAAATTCTGCCTCATTGGAGCTAACCATTCTGAATCCTCTGTCAGAGAACCTTCCAGAACTGTGTCTTTGGGAGATGAACTTGGAACATCAGACAGGCTGTCTTTGAGGAGCTCACTTTGAAGTTCTGATCCCGAAGCCTGCTCCTGTCCTCCACGAGTGGGCAAGCGCACACCCTCCGGAGGTTCCGCAGGCATTTGGATTGGGGAGGAAGCTGGCCCCTGGTCCCTAAAGCCTGGATCACTTGGATAAGTCTCGTTCCCACTCGCAGGCGGCTGGGCCTTCTCCCCGAGCATCTCAAAGGCGGCTGCGTCTGGGTCTGATTGGGTTGGCTGAAGACGGTTCTCAGGAGATAGTAGGGGCCTCTCGGACACAACTCCTCTTGTCCAGCTGTCCCCTGGGTTTTCTTGCCCATCTTGCTCCGGGCTGAGCGTCGTGGGCCCAAGGTCCATTGCCAAGTTCTCCCCCTCCGGGGGATGTGACACATCAACATACACTTCCTGTCCGGCTGCATCATGTCCCGGCCCACAGGGTTGAGCAGGGGGTGTCGACAAGCCCTCCCCATCACAGCTGCTGGGCCTCTTCATTTCCAAAGGGCTCTGCACCTCCTGGGCTTTGGGTACAACCTCTGCAGCAGGAGTCGACAGGACATCTGATTTCTCAGATTCGAAACTAGGAAGAGCCTCCATTCTTCCCAATCCTCCCCTTCCCTGAAAGGTGTCAGGACATTTGGGCTGCAACCCCGGCCCCTCCCAGACAGCTCCTTCGGGAACAGTGGGTTCCCCAGCTTCATCCGGTACTGGGGGCAAGACAAGGTCCTCCTCATGGAGCTTGTGCAGTGAGCGGGATGCATCGGCCATCGGCTGCCACGCTGCCTCCGCTGATGGAGAGTCATGCCCATCCGCCTGCCCGGCACCCCCATTTCCGGGCAGCTGTGCTGAGTCTGAGCTGGAAAGGATTCTGCTCTCTGTGTCGCTGCTTAGCTTTGAGACTTCATCTTTGTCCACCTCCAGATGGGGCTTGCAGCTGAAGGCCCGAGAGTCTACTCCCTGCAGGTTCCCGGGGTCTGCACCATCAGGTGGCTCTGGGGCTCCTTCCTGTCCTCTGGGGTCATCTCCAGGTGATCTGCTTTCCTCTTTAGCCCCAGCTGGGCTTTTGGCATCTTCAGGGGCCTCGGCATCATCCTTTGGCCCCAGTGACCCTCTGGCACTTTCATTTGATGCACTGGGAGTAGCAGGAGGCAGCACCCCTTGTTGGACTCCTTGGCTTTGCTCCCTGTTCGAGAGTGCTCTCTTCTCCTGCGGTGAAGGCGCAGGAACCTCTCTAGGGCTCCCTTCTGGATGCTCTCCTTTGCTTCCCAGATCTGATGCACACTTCTCCAGTCCCACCAACACTGCATCTGATAGCTTTTTGACTGGATCTGCACAAACTGGCATCTCAGCCCCAGAAACCTTCTCCCTGGGTCCTTCTGCAGCAGCAGCAATCAGAACAGCTGGATGTGAAGTGAGGCTTGAAGTGGGATGCGTGGCCTCTGTCGGAGCGGGTGGAGAGGGCTCAACGTGCACAAGCAGAGCCCCCTCAGGCTGGCCATCTGCTGCCACACAGACAACTTGATTGGGCTCGGTTCCTGGCATGCCTGTCTGAGGGTGACCCTGAACATTACTGGCATCCAGAGTCCCCTTCCAAGAGCTCCTGGTCCCCGGCACTGGAGCAGGACCCAGTGTGTCCCAGGACAGCTCTGCATGTGGCAGATATATTCCCATGTGCTGCTGGCAGCTCTCTCTGGAAGCAGCATTCACTGCAGCTTCCTGGGCAGCCCCTGCATTGCTCCTAGTGGGACCAGAGGCCCTGAGAAATTCCAAGTCGTCAGCTAGATACTGAGGTGGTACCTCCACTTGGGGTTTTTCTCTGTCTGAGGCACTTGGGGCTCCATCTTGTGGGATCAGGGTCTTGGGTTTGGGGGAGGACTCCTCCGGGACAGCTGAGCATTCCTCATCCAGCTGGGATGCAGCAGGGGACTCAGGGGCCACTTGTGCAGCAGTCACCCCCTGCCTGGACTTTGTCAGGGGAGAGCCACCTGCAGCCTCTTTCCCTGGGGACTCTAAACCACCAGGCCGATTCCCCTCTCCACACAGCTGCGCCATCATTGGCCCTTGAGGAGGGACTGGTGACGTTCCCGGCAACTGGTCAATGCAACTGGGGAAGGAGGAGGACTTCTGTCCCTCTTCCTTCAGCTCTTTCTCTCTTCCGGTACCCGGGACAACAGCAACCCCATGGTGCTGAGTAGAGCCGTCCCCCTCGGTAGGAAACGCTGCCTCAGCATCCCCTGGGGCATTTGGAGATGGTTCAGTACTGGGGCGTTGAGTGTGAGGACCATCTTCCGGTGCTGCTGCTGGGGGGTACTCGGCGAAGGGCATGGAGGACGAGAGGCACTCCTGCTCCCAGGGGTCTCTTCCAGGTGGGCTGGGCAGTGAAGAACCTTCTGGCCCCCTGGCTCCCTGTGGGCGCTTCCTCGGCTCAGTCAGCTCTGGGAACACCATGCACGGATCCGGGCTGGCAGAACTCTCAGAATCGGTGCAGGAGCCTCCGAGCCCAGCGCTGCCAATGATGAAAACATTTAATGATTCGTTGGTTCTCATGGACCCCAAGGACAGAGCCACGTCACAGGCAGAGTCACGCCCATGCTCCCCGCGAAAGACCACCAGGCGCCCCAACCGCAGGCACAGCGTCTCCATGCAGCTCCCTCTCCCCGAGGAGCCCCCCCCCGTTCTGCCCCCCCCCCCACAACCATTCTGCGTGCCCGCAAACCAGTGCGGGGATCGCACACCGTCAGCTCAGGGCTTCGCCATGCCGGTCAACAGTGAAGAGGGAGGTGCGGAAACTCATTCTCAATAGTCTAAAATGTGGGAAACTCGGAAAGTTTTAATGAGAGTCAACCAAAATGGGGGGTTTGAATCAGTTCTGTGTACGTTACAAGGGAGTCCCAAGCACTCCTGGGGATCCTTAGATGTTCAGAAAAAAGGCAAACATTAGCAAAGCCATGCTTTGAAATACAGAGCTAGTCCTGATAACATCAACCTGATTCTTCGCATTTAACAGGTGGTACAGTGAGAGGCACAATCCAAAAATCATTTCTATTGAGCTGTGGAATTTCTGCACGTGACTCTATATAACTCTTAGGAGCTGAATCACCTTCATACTCGTATCTGTCTTAACGTGAACACACTTAGTGGGGCAATGTGTGAAAAAAACTATGAAACATGCAGGAAACTGGAGGAACTCATTTCTGAATTATGGACTTGCTATGGATTATTGTGGATTTACTCTCCAGTTACTGTAAATAGCTTATCACATGCTATATTTGGACTACCTTTTTCAATTCTATATAGTTTTAATTAAGTGCATTTTTTAATTTAAAAAATATATGGCTAATACGACATGTGGAAAATGTAGAAAAAATATAAGAAAAAACACCCCCTACACGCTTGTCACTTTCAGTGTTCTAGTAAATTTCCTTTTTTACTCCTATAACAATTTTTAGGGGGTTTGATTTTTGTTATTTTTACAGAGCTGTGGTTCTATATATTTGCTACAATTCTATATATTTCCAGTAACAAGAGAGATTGTTCAAGGCAAAGTTAACAGATGTATGGTTTCTCTAAGGCTTTTACTATTTTCTTTAAAGTTATTATAGGGAGGAAAATAACAAAGGAAAATTTATGGGATCTTTTTGTAGCTGTTACATGCACACACACTCATACGCATATAGACCCACGGTGTTTCGCGCGTGGCCGAAGGGAAGATTCTACCCTCCACGTCCACTGCCCAAACCTCAGCTTCCCATGTCAGGCAGGCACATGCAAACAGTGGGAAGGTGAAGTGCATTCCTATCAAAATTAAAAAATACGTGCTATGAACTGAATTGTGCCCCCCACCCCAAGTCCATATGTTGAAACCCCAACCTCCAGTGTGACTGTCTTTGGAGATAGGGCCTTTAAGGAGGTACTTAAGGTTAAATGAAATCACAGTGGTGAGGCCCTAATCCCACAGGGCTGGTGTCCTTCCAAGAAGAGGAAGAGACACCAGGAATGCACACCTATGCAGCAAAGGCCATGTGATGACACAGTGACAAGGGGTCTTCTGCAGGCTGGGAGGAAAGGTCTCACTGGAAACCAGCCCTGCTGGCACCCTGACCAGGTTTCCAGCCTCCAAAGCCATGAAAAAATAAAGTCCTACTGCTGAAGCCACCCAGGCTGTGGTAGTCTGTTACGGCTGCCTGAGCAGACTAATAAAATAGGCATATGGGTATTTATTGTCCTATCCTTTCAACATTTTTGAGGTTTCAAATTTTCCAAAACAAAGTTGAGAAACTATAATAATAGATGAAATTCACTGGATATCAGTGCTTTGCATAACTTATCTCATTTAACCCTGCTGAGAGCTGTGCCAGATGGTATTATTGTTGCCATTTGCAGACGAGAACCCTGGAGAACAGGGAGTCTGAGCATGGATCTCAACTAGGGCATCTGACTCCACTGGCCACAGTCCTCGTACGTGCTCTGCTATTGCTGTGTCCAAAAATAAAAACTTCCAAGAAGGGCAGGAGGCTCTTTACTCAGCCCCACTCCAGCCTCTCTGCCCAGCCCATCACTTCTGAAATGCATATCACATCCTTTGACATCCTTCAAGGAGGTGTGTACACATCACCACCATGGCAATCATCCTTATTTACTGCCTGTTCCTGCGCAGGTGACATGGGATGGGGCCTGGCTACTGTCTCAACCAGGTTAGTATTTTCTAACCCAAAAGCACAGCTGACAAGGACAAAGAAGAGAAAACCCAGAGGGTCACCGAGCTCAGACGGGCCCCTGGAGAGCCCAGAGTGGGCTGCAGAGCAAAGCACCTGGACCTGGCCTTCTGGAAGGGACCAGGCCCAGGAGGAAACCCACTGACCAACTCCTTCGGCATCCAAAAATTTTCCTTTCAACAAGCACTTTGCATTTCTTTGTATCCACCCGTTAACCAGCATCAAACGTTTCAATAGGTGGTAAGGTAATGGTGTGTAGCTCAGAAGTGAAGTCCCGGACATAGGAACCAGCGTAGGCCCCCCCAGCCCTCTTTATCATGCTGGAAATAAAACAAATCCAGCCACCTCCTGTCCCTGCCTCTGACAGTTCCACACACTCGTGAAGAGTGTGTGGCTTCCCTCAGGCTGAAGTCATTATCATCTGGGACAAGATGATAAATTCGCTCTACTCTAGCGTCTTGAAAACGTGTGCGGTCTGATCAGAGAGCAACCAGGAACAAATTCTCCACGGACTCTGGGACCAAAAACTTCCCCCAAATAAGAACCCAGACGCTGGTTTATTTAGCATAAGCTGAGCACCAGCAATCTCTTTGATTACCCAACAGAAGCAATTTTTAAAACCTGATTAAAGCCACTCACCAGGAGCAGATTTGCCTAAGGGTGGGGAAAATTCTAAGACCTGATCTGTTGAGGGCTCTGCATTAATTGACGCTTACATAATGTCCTTTTATGCTTCAACATTGTGTCCAAATGTGTGGGATAGAGGCTCTGCTCAGAACCCACAGGCCAGAACCCTTGATGGGAGGTCGGGGGTGGGCAGGAGGACTGCAGACGCCCACTGCCCACCGCCACCCCACAGCAGAGGGGACGCATGGGGTGCAGTGGTGGCTTAAGGGGGGGTGATTTGCTGCAGTCAAGGTCTGAGCAGACGATGGGGACACAGATGGGTTCCTAAAGGCATAGTTCTGAAAACACACAAGCGTGCAACGTGCCACACTTGGAGGAAGGAAGCTGGCTGCAGAAAACCCAAACGTGGCGCCTGCACTATGAGGCTTTCAGGAAGCCAGCAAATCCGTAAAGCAAAATGGTAAAGATGGAGAACTGCCACATACTGAGCATTTACTAAGACCAGGCCCGTGCTAGGCACTTTTCAGTTATGACTGCATTTAGTCTGCATGACAGTCTGGTAGAGGGGCTGTCCCCCGTCGCATACATGAAGAAATCTTCCCAGAGAGGGTCAAGGCTGGACCTGCTGGTGGCAGATGGAGCTCTGCGGCTGCCCCCTGTTGCCTGTACTTGCTGCTTGCGCCCGCCTCCCACCTGGGCAGGTGCAGCGGCCCTTCTCCCATCCACCCTGGCCCCTTCATTCTCTTCTTGCTGTAGCCAGAGCAATGGCTTAGACATGAAAGTCTGCTCCTGTCACCCCCTGGGAAAACTCTCCACTGGCTTCGCTTTGCTGGCAGCTATGGCCTCGACCTGCCTTTCTTGCCTGGTCCCACACACAGCTCCCCAGCTCTGCCTCTGCCTGGAGCCCTGGAGTCCTGGAGCCCTCTGCTCCTCCCAGAAGTTCCCTGCCCCAGTCTTTGCTTCTCAGTGACGCTTCCCTGACCTTGGCTCCCGGGGCAGATCTCCTTTCCCAGGCCCACCTAGTCACAGTTGCCGTCAACACGGTCAGTGACCTTCCCTTCTGGAGTATAATAGAGAATGGGTCCTTGTCTCCTTCCAGTACTGTATCCCCCGTGCCTGGCACATGACCAACACTCAGTAAACGTTGTTGAATATCAAAGGTATGAGTGAATGAAAGGATGGATGGACGGATGGATGGATGGAAGGACAGAAAGATACAACTGAACCCAAATCAAAGATACTAAAAATGCTCCCAAATCATGGTTGTTTCACTAGATTAGGACGGTTCTTTCTTCCACACAATCATAGCATCCCAGTAATTTATTAGTCCAAACCTCTCATTACAGACAAGGAAACTGAGGCCCAGAAAGAACAAGCAAAGCGCTTTTTTCTAAATGCTTCTGAGAAACCAAAGAGGTTAGGCAGCACTTCTCAACCACAATCCCCGTGCGCGCTGGTAGGTCTGATGAGCGAGGGCATGTGCTGCAAGTAATTTGTGCCTAATTATAAAGTACACAACTCTGTGAATGATTTGTTATCTGAAAATTACTGTAATTCAAAAGATTAGACGATATCCCCACACACCATCGCTGTTACTCACTGCATTCCGACGCGCTTTCTGGGAAGGAGACAAAGGGTGGGACGAAGCCGGTGGGTTAGTGCTGTGGTGTGAACGTCCTCTTAGAGCCCATGTTGAAACTTACTACCCAGTGTGTCAGTATTGAGTATTGGGGGCGGGAGGGCTTTAAGAGGCGATGGGGTCACGAGGGATCTGCCCTCATGAATAATTTGTTCATGTATTAATGAATTAATGGATGACCATGAGGGTGGGACCAGCAGCTTTACAAGAGGAAGAGAGGCCTGAGCCAGCACACTCAGCCCCTCTCCACGTGTGCCCTGCACTGCCTCGGGACTCTGCAGAGAGCCCCCGCCAGCAAGAAGGCCCTCACCAGCTGTGGCCCTTGACCCTGGACTTACCTTCCATAACTGCAAGAAATCAATTATTTTTCCTTATAAATTACCCAGTTTCAGGTATTCTGAAGGACAGACTGCAGCCTCTGGGATCTACCAACCCGACTACACGTTAGCAGTGGCGACAGCTGCAGCAGAGATGAGGGGGTTTGAGAGCTGGGGGGGTGTTCCCCAGCTCCCCACATTCCTGCCTTGGCCCTCAGATTGGAGAGTTTCACAACTACTCTGAGCTCTCAGCGAAATATGATGCTACTGCCATGTTCTCTGCCCCCCATGGCCACCCCCACAGGAGGAGGGGAGACCTCCCTGATTGGTGAGCTGAGGACAGCCGGCCCCCAAGGTTCCAGCTTCCCCACAGGTGGGGTTAAGGTGTTTGAGGTTGCCGAGATGAGCCTGCCCACAGTGCGGCCATTTGCATGTGACAAGCTCGCTGGGGCCAGCCCTCCCGCCCTTCACGGCGCCCTGCCCCTGGGCAGTGGGGAAGGCTGGTTCAGGGACTGTAGGAGGAGTCTAGTTTTGACATATCCTTTAGCCCCGCCTTGCTTCGACAGTGCTGGCTTTCTTGTCTCCATATGACTCCAGCATCTATTTCACGATCGATTTGGACTCTGGCAGGAAGGGCTGTGATTAATTAGCTCCCAAAAGCCCGATCGCAGTTTAGGATTACTGAAGTGTTTTATTTCCCCACACATTTTGAGGGCTTGTCGACATCTGAATTGGCCCACAGGCCAGGTTTTGCGTATCACTTTTCTTCAGGGAAGGAAGTCTGAGGTCCTGTCCAAAGAAAGAAAACTAAACTCCAGAATGTTTTCAATCCTTCCTGACGAGAAGTCAAAATAAAGCTGGTTGATCCGGGGGCCATGTAGATCTGCACAACGACACAGCTGAACATCTGCCAGCCACCTGGTCAGTTCACTGCCTTTATTCTTGCCCTTTGATCTGCGTGGTTTTTTTCTCTACCTTAAGTCAGGTAAGCCCGGTGCTGCGTGCAGGGCTATTAATAGCGGTGATTCTTTCAGGTGCTCTGTTACCTATAATCTGCCCACCACCCCAGTCTTCCTTTTCCCCTTTTCTGCCCCAAGCTGAGAAGACGGGGTAAGAAACAGTCTCCTTGAGAACCTGATAAGCGATTGGGCCAACTATGATAGTCACTGAGGATTGACCCAGAATGATCTAACAAAAGTTGCCTAGTACACGCCCTCCATTGTTTACACTTCTGTCGGGGGCTTTTACAAACCCAACTTAGTGCTTTTCCTAATACGATGGACAGGTGTGCAAGAAAGCAGCTTCCTTTGTCTTTAGGTAATGTGCGAAGCGCTAGATGACGTGGGGTTCAGCAAGTTCCTTTACTGCAGGACGTCTCAGAGACTCGGAGACACCCTTGTGCATTGTGAGCCAAGAAGAAGATATATGCACACGATTTCCCAAGCTTATTGTTCCCCAGAAATCATCCTCTGCCCGTTTTGGTAGAGCATTTTGTGGGACTGATATGCCGGAGACCACACTGTGGAAGGCACAGGCTTAAGTCAGAAGAAGAATTGGTAAGGACATTTCAGATGCCCTTTAAAAGACGGCAAGTGTAGTTCTCAAAACACACTATAAAAGCAGCCTCTGTGCTTACCTCTCACCTCCATAATCAGAAACTGCTTGTAAACCAGAAACACGTGCTCTGCTCCTTTGTGCCTCGGCGCAGGGCCAATGCCAGCCTCTGCAGCTGGGAGTTCTCAGCCCCTCCTCCACGGGAGGATCTGCCTTCACCCTGTCCCCGGTGGGACCCCCTTGTCCCCTCCCAGGGCTGTATGGCACTCCCCACACCCTGGTGAATGACTGAATGATGCATGAATAAATAAGTGAAGAAATATATTCATTTGATTGACGGTTGTATAGGCACAAGAACTGCTCACTCAGGTTGACGCCTGTGTTGTGGGATACGTCGCCTATTCTAGGGACTTTGGAAAAGGAATTTACATTCCAACTGATTCATGTAGAAGAAAGAATTCTCATGTTAATAGAACAATTATAACGTGGTATTTTATGGCAAAAGGCACCTCCTCAAAAACTTCTTTGCAACCCTAGCAGATTAGGTTTGATCCACAGACGTGGTCTTACCTTGCCTGAATAACCCTCCCGGCATAGAGCCCTGGGAGCCCACCGCCCTTGGCAGCATCACCAGACTTGGCTTTGTGTTTTTAATCAGTTTTATCTCCCCTGTGATCATTCTGCCATAGAAAAAGTACATGATGCTTGAGCAACCCAGGCAATAGATGAAAGGAAAATATTTGTAGATTCTAAAGAGTTATTGGGGAGATTGGTGTGTGCATGGGGAAGGGGTGGATTAAACTTAAAAGTATCCTTACTATTCAGCCTACAATTTGCCACTGTAGGCAAGTATGAAATTTTATACAACTTCAAGGTCAAGGTGTCATTCCACTTATGAGAATCTATTATCTGGCATAGTGCAGGGGATGGAGACAGGAAACTGAATTTCAAAGAAAATTTAAAAACTATCTCTTAACCAGCTTTTTCAGCAACCCTCTTATGGGGTCCCAAAAGGCAGCAGAATGACCCAATTCTGGGATCCCCACACTGGTTGCTGGAAGGGGCTGCTGGACGGTTGCACAGAAGCACTCCCCACAGCCAGAAGGAGCCCCGTGTCTCTCGTATCTACCTGTCTGTCTGTCTATTGTGCTTCAAATGTATCTAGGTACTGTCATGACAAAACATCAAGTCATTTCAAGGAATTTCTGGTACAATAATTACTTCTGATCATTCAGACTTTTCATAATGATCAAATACCAAAAATAAAACTACTATCCCATTAGAGATGTCTGTTTTTATTCACAATAAAGATCTTTAAAATTTTAATAAGCCCAAATCAAGGAATTTGGTAGAATGTTTCCCTAAATATAAATATTTCCATAATTTTAAGTTAAACATTCACTAGTGTTTCAAGGAAAAATGCAAACAACAGTTTTGCTTGTAAAGTTGGATTCTGGAGGCATTTTTATTTTATTTTGACACCACGAGGGTTTTTTGAACAAGAAATTACGGTAAACATTTTTATCATATTCTTTTTTTTTTTCTTTTTTTTTGAGCCGTTCTTACTCTGTTGTCAGGGTAGAGTGCAGTGGCGTGATCATAGCTCACTGCAGCCTCCAGTTCCTGGGCTCAAGTGATCCTCCTGGCTCAGCCTCCCAAGTACCTGAGACTACAGATGCCTGCCACCACTCATATCCTTTCTTGGTAAGACTTCTAAAATCATTTTCCTGCCATAGAAAACATAGTACAAAACAGGGAACATGGTGGAAATGTCCCTTGGTGAGTGTACATCTTTCAGAGAATTTGAAACATTCTCTGAACAATAAGATGTTACCAGTGTCACCCATCTGAGACTGAGCTCCTGTGTACTGAGCTCCAAAATGTGATTAAGGGTGTCTTTTAAGAGTCAATCCCGGTTGCCAGCCTATTTTGTTGAGATGTGTCTGTCTGTAATCCCACTGACCTAAATGGGGAGGGAAAAGCTGACGAGTAAGCATTCCTGGAAGCCAAGCTGGTTCAATATCAAAGACGCAAAGACCATTCGGGCCCCTTCCCAGCACTAACACAGCTGCAGTGATGAGTTTGGGAAGATTAACTGCTGTCAAAGTTGGCATTTGAGGCCATAAAAAAACACGGGGGGACTTCAAGTGCTGGTGATACAAGGAGCTCTTGAGGAGAAAAGAGAAATAACATTTGCCCACGGCCTCCTCTCTTTTATTCTTTTCTTCTGGAAGGATCTCCACACCTCTCCTAAAATAAATGCCAGGTGTTTTGCTGCATTCCCAGTTAAAAGCAAAGAAAGAAACTTGATATGATGGCTTTTCAATGTTTTCAGAGAGCCTGAGTTGGAAAATACCATAGGAGGAATTATGCACTGTAAGAGGGATTGGAGTAGCGGGGAAGTTGGCTACCAACGGAGACAGAGGAAGGGCAGGGCAGCGGCCTCTGGAGACAGACAACGAGGTAAACCCTGCCGCTGCGCAGCCGAAGGCCTGGAGAAAGTGGCACAGGGAAGGGGTTCCACGTAGAGCCCGACAGTCTCCCTGACTGCAGGAGACGGAGCTGGGTGCTGGGCAGACCCAGGCAGTGGAGCTCCCAGGGCGGAGTCCCAGAGAGAAGAGGGCTCGGCAGAGAGAGAACTCCAGAGACAGCAAAGTACTGATCAGCACGTGCCTGCTCTGAAACCACTTGAGACTAAGTAGAGACCACCTGAAAGGTTTAGGGGGAATAATCCTGGCTCGAAACTCACACAGAGCTGGGAATAGTTCCTGTTCTCGCCAGCCAGAGTGGCAAACCTCATAACTCACGGGGCATCTGCTAGAGTCCTAAGAAGGGTCTTGCCTCAGCAGTGGGGAAAACTAATCTCACCTCTGGTCCGACCTAACAAAGCAAGACCCAAAAGGATTAAGCTGTTCCAAATAAAATAACTTAACTGTATCCCAGAGCAAACTTCAAGGGTATTTATAGGAATACAGGAATATCCAGAAGCTAAAAGCTTAAAGTCTGCAATGTCTAGCATGTGAAGAAGCAGGAAAATATGACCCACAATGAAAAGAAAAATCGAGTAATTTTTCCTGAACCCAGAAATCACACAGATGATGGAATCAGCACACAAGGACATTTTTAAAAGTATTATAACTATTCCACACATTCAGGAGGTGGGAGGGAAGACTGGGCGTGTTAAGCACAGATGAAAGATATAAAAAGACCCAAATCAAACTTCTAGAGATGAAACCTGCAATGTTTAAAGTGAAAGCACGCCGGGTGAGATTAATGAAAGATGAGCCACTGCAGAGAAAAAGATGGGAGAATAATAAAAATGCTCCAAAACAAAACACAGAGGGAATACAGACTGAAAAAAAACAAATAAACAAACAGAGCCTCAGTGAGCTGTGGAACAACGTTAAGAGGCTGAATATGTATGTGACAGAAGTCCCCAAAGGATGGGGGAAACTAAAACATTTGAAGAAATGACTGAAAAATTTCCAAATATGATATAAACTATAAACCCATATATCCAAAAATCTCATCTGACTCCAAGCATAAGAAATAGGAAGAAATATACACCAAGGCATATCGTAACCAAATTTCTTAAAACCAGTGAAAAAGTGAAAAAAGCAGCCAGCAGGAAAAAGACAGAAGAACAAAAATAAGGATGACATCAAATTTTGGGGGGGAACAATGCCAGCCAGAATGCATGGGACAATATCAGTAAAGTGCTGAAAGAAAAAAACTGTCGACCTAGAACTGTTTGCCTGGAGAAAATATCTTTCTAAAACATGGGTGAAATAGAGATTTTTCCAGACATATGAAAAGATAAAATAATAACCACAAGCAGACCTACACTTCAAGAAATGTTAAAGGAAGTCCTTTGTGCAGAAAGGACTATCAGATGCTAATCAGGATCTACACAAAAAAATAAAGAACACCAGAAATCATGACTATTCAGGTAAATATAGTGTTTTTTCCTTATTATTTAAATTTCTTTTAAGAGGTAATTAGATGTTTAAAGCAAACGTAATAACATCTATTATGGGATTTGTAACTTATGTAGAAGCAAATGATAATAGCTCAAAGGCCAGAAGGGAAAAAATGGAAGTATACTGTTGAAAGACTCTTAATATACATGAAATGGCATAATATCACTTAAAAGCAGATTGTGATATATTAAAAGTGTATATTATAGTTCCCAATGCAACCACTAAACCAACACAAATGTTAAGCTAATAAGTCAAAAGAGATAAAATAGAATAAAAATAATAAATTAACCCACAAAAAGCAAAACAGAGGAAAAAAGAAACAAAAATAGAGATAGACAGAAAACAAATAAGACTGTAGAATTAAACCAATCATATTAATAATCACATTAAATTGTTATAAATGCTCCAATTAAAGGGCAGAGATTTTCAGACAGGATTAATAAAACAATATCTAACTATATGCTGCCTACAATAAAGACACTTAATTTTTTTATTAGTATGGATACAGAAGACCTGAACAACACTATCATCCAACATGACCTAATTAACACCGTTTAAACACCATCTAATAACAGCAAAAAAAAAAAAAATGCACATTCTTTTCAAGGACAGATGAAACATTTACAAGGCAGACCATATTCTGTGCATTAAAAAAGTCTCGATAAATTTAAGATGATTCAAATTATAAGAAGTATTTTATCTGGCCATAATGGAATTAAATTAGAAATCAATACCAGAAAGATATCTGGAAAATCCCCAATTATTTGGAAACTAAATAACACACTTTTAAATAGCCCATGAGTCAAAGAAGCAATCAAAAGGGAAATTAGAAAGTAATGAACAGAACAAAAATGAAAACAGAAATATCAAAATTTATGGGACGAGGCAAATTAGAGCGACATTGATTGCACGAAAATGCCTATATTTTTGAAAGGTCTCAAGTCAGTGACCTCAACTTCTACCTTAAGAAGCTACAGACACAAGTCACACAATAACATGAATATACCTAACACTATTGAACTGTACACTTAACATGTAACATGGTTAAGATGATAAATGTTATGTTCACAATAAAAAATAGTAATTAAAAAATTGACTAGTAGTGTTTAAAAGAAACCAGATAACAAAGCATACATAGTGTTGGATCCCATGTATATGAAGTTCAAGAACTGGCAAAACCAATCAATGGTGATAGAACTCAAATGGTTGGTACTCTCAGACAGGGCTTTTGAATGGGAAAGAACATAAGAGAACATTCTGGGGTGATGAAATAACCTGAATCTAGATTTGGTTGTGATAACATAGGTGTACAGGAATGTAAATATCCCCCAAGCTCTCAGATTTAGATACCTCATAAGTATGTATTTTCTACCAATAAAAAAAGTAATAAAAAATAAAGAAACTATAAAGACAGTAAAAAGATCAGTGATTGCCAGGGATTTGGGGGTGAGAGGGAGGGACGAACGTGTGCGGCACAGGGGATTTTTAAGGCAGGTAATATTGTAATGTGGATACGCAACATTATGCGTTTGTCAAATCATGGAGTGCACAATACGGTGAGTCTTAATGTAAACTACAGTAAGTCCTCACTTAAATGTCATCGCTAGGTTTTTGGAATCCGTGACTTTTAGCAAAACAACCCACAGCAGGTCTTCCAATAACGTTGTTTTGTTCCATGTAGTTTCATTATAACTTTGAAGAAAGGAAAAAAATTGATTTTGTTATACATTGTTTCACTTAAAGTTGCAGTTATCAAGAACCTACCCTGGCCAGGTGCAGTGGCTCACGTCTCTAATCCCAGCACTTTGGGAGGCCCAGGTGGGAGGATTGTTTGAGGCCAGGAGTTCAAAACCAGCCTGGGCAACATTGTGAGACCCTGTTTCTACAAAAACTTTAAAAATTAGCTGAACATGGTGGCACATGCCTGTACTCCCAGCTTCCCAGGAGGCTGAGGTGAGAGGATCACTTGAGCCTAGGAGTTTGAGGTTACAGTGAGCTGAGATCATGAGGTCTCTGCACTTTAGCCTGGGTGACCCTGTGTCTAAAATAAAATAAAAAAGAACCTATCTTATCCGCAACAAAAAGGGAAGATTTACTGTACTGACTTTTGTTAATAATAATATATCAATATTGGCTTATTAAATAATTGTAACAAATGCACCACACTAATGCAAGATGTTAACCAATGGAGAAACTGGATGGAAGAGGGAGGGGTGTGTGTATATACGTATTATATATGTATATATAATACGCATATACTCCTAATATACCATGCCATCTAAAGAAATATAGCTATCTCACAATCAGTAAAGAAAAGAACTAGAAAGAAACACAAGAGTGTGATGGAAACACATTAATATTTTCAGAGTGGTTGTCTGCAGCTGGTAGGGGCATTGGTGATTTTTTTTCTTCTCTACTTTTCACTTTTCTCCGTGTTCCAAGTTGTCACAATGAACGGGTATTATCTCATAATGGAAAAACACTCCTCTTCTCTTTTTTAAAGCTTCAAATGCTTGGTTGAAACGAGAGGAGCAGAAAGCAGACAACACACCTAATTCAGCACATGATCCTCATTCTCAGCCAGTGTCAAAAGTCAGGAGCACACCCCCCCCACGCCCCGCCCTGTATTTACTTCCTGCCAGGGATAAATAGTGAGTCAGAAGCAGGACAGGCAGGGTGGAGCTGCTCTCAGCTTTGCCAGACACGCCCGGCTGGGCAGGGGCTTGGGCGTCTTTCCTGATCCTGGAGTCCCCAAGTTTGTTCGGAAGGAACAGAGTGAGGCCACTTAGGGAGCGTGCAGCTCAGTCGTTAAGAGCTGGCCCAGCCGCTGCTCCTGACACAGTTTTTTCTGTTTTGAAGAACTGACTCTGTTTATAGGAAAATTAAATGCTAAGGATTGACTGAAGTTTACTTTCTAATTATGGAGACCACAACACAAATACTTTCAGACACCTGTGGGAGTCAGCGTACCATTAGGAGTCTGGGTTTGGGGTGGCATCTGTGGGACCTGGGACAAGTCCCTTAACCTCTCTGAGCTAGGTTTCCTCATGTGGCCCCTTGGGTCATCTACGGTCATCTAGGGGAGGTAGTGTGTGTGGGTAGACGGACTCCACAAATGGCTGTGGGAGGTGAGGTGGAAAACATCCCTGCCTCCAATTCGAAGCCCATTTCACTTTTTCAAACCATCTTTCTGCCCTTCCCCATAGCTGCTGGTACCGAAACACCAAGTTTTTGTTCTAAGTAGGAGTCTGTCTTCTGAAAAAGCCAAGAGGTTAAGCTTAACCAATATGCTACTTCTCTTATCTCCTAGATGTAAAGAAGCTCTGACATACCCTATTTAAAAGACCAAGGAGTCTATTCCTTCCTAAATTCTGTTTCCTGTAGATCTATAATAATTACAGCTCTTCTCTCTCCTGGAACCGTCCTTTCCCCGCAATCCCCCATTCTACTAAGTTTTGAAGACCCAGCTCCCAGAAAGCTCCCCTGGAGAGAACTCTCCTGGTTCCCCCAGCAGAGCCCTGTGCTCCCAGAGACACCACCGAGAGCATTTAGCTTGTTCTAGAATTATCCGTCTCCATGCCTTTCTCTATGGCCGCACTGCCATGTCTTGCGCATCCTTGCACCTCTGGCCCAGCCCGGAACTTGACCCGTGGGAGGCAGTAGGCCCATGTTTATTAAATGGACTAAGAAAGCTAGGAAACGTTCTTTCTTGGACACGAGGAAGGATGGGGTGCTTAAGGTGTTGGGCGTGTAGCAGGAAGTGAGCTGTTCCTGAAGCAGAAAGGAAAACCCTGCTTTTCTTTCCCGGGGGCAGGCCCTCCGTGAGGCGGGTCTGGGGGAGTTGGCACACCATCCTGCCAGGTTCACCTGGCGCCAACGGGATTTCCTCCTGGAGATGAAGTCTGTGCCCATGGAACTGACACCTCCGACCCTAACGTTTTCCACATCTCGGCTCCTCGTCCCAGCTACCCAGGTGCTCAAGCCAAAACTTCAGGAATCTCCCTCGATTCTTTTCTCCCTCCTTCTAAATCCAACTCATTAGCAGGTGCCGGCGTCTCTAGCTCCAAAAGATCTAAACTATTCACAGCCGCACACATTTCTCCATCTTAACAGGCGTCACCGTGCGCGTTCTCAGCGGCCAAAGATCATGGGGGCGCGGGGGAGGGTAAAAACTGGCTCTCGAGAGGTGAAAAAAATCCTAGATGTTACAATAGTTTGTGGACTCAAAAGCTCTAGTACATAAACATACATATGCACAGTGTTGAAGTTTCTTGGAGAGGGGAGGCCAATCGGGAATGAAATGTCTCTCGAAGTTGCTCGTGGGGAGTGAGTGATAATGAAAGCAAGGCTGAGAAGCCCTGCCCGAGTTCACACCACATCCTGCCTCCGGTCTGCACGGGCCCCTTCTCTGACCTCCTGGCTCCAGTCCTGCCCCTTGCATCGTCCACTCAGCAGCCAGAGCGAAATCCACACCTCTTACCTCAGCCTTCAAGTCCCCAGCCTGGCACCCCTGTCCCCCCTCCCCGCTCTCACTGCTCCCGTTTCTCTCACGCACCAAATTCGTTCCTCCTTAAGTCCTTTGCACCCCTGTCCCTCCACCTGGAATGCGTGGTCTCCTAGATTGTCACAGGAGCCAATCCCCTGAGGGGCCTAAAACACAGAGGAGCTGGCCCCACGCTGAGTTTCTCATTCAGTGAGTCAGGAGTGGGGCCCAAGAGTCTGCATCTCTAACAGGTTCCCAGGTAATGCGGAGCAGGAACCCCACTTTGAGAACCACGGATCTAACCTAAAGGCGCCACCTCCTCCCCGTTACCGTCTATCACACCCCTGTCTCCTGAAAGCGGCTCTCTTCTGTTTCCTTGTTCAGTGTCTGGCTCCCTGACTACAAGGTGTTTTTGTCCACTGGAGCAGAGACCCCATGGCTCATGTCACCAGCATCAGGCACAGAACGGATGCCCAATAAATATCTGTCTGAATGCTAATTATCCCCGAATTCTGAGCCTTAATTTTAGTTTACCTAAGAGCAAATCAAAGTTAGCTATCTTTATTTGCCTGGGGGTAATCCCCAGTGTTTCCCAAACTTGCTTTATCATAAGAACCACATGGACTTCTTATTAAAAACACACATTTGGGGGTTTCATCCCAAATCTACTGGCTTAGACTCTTCGAGGGAGGGGTCAGGAAATGAGTTTTCAGCTGGTGCCCCAGGCGATCCTCGTAAGGTGTGCCTGGCAACAGCTCACCGTTCCACAAATTTCCCTGCTCAAAAGAATCACCTGCGCTGTTTATTACAAATACAGATTACTCCATGCAAGCAATTCTGTTTCAGCACTGGGTTGGGGCTTAGGAGTGTATATATTTCCTGAACACCCAGGTAAATCTCATGATCAGGGGAGACTGGGAGACCACTCATGTGATTTCATTTACTCTTGTTCACCTCAACCCCGGACTGCTCCTATACTTAAATACAGTTTTGGTTTTTGTTTTTCATTTTAGTTTTTGAGACAGGGTCTTGCTCTCTCATACAGGCTGGAGTGCAGGGGCCTTATCATAGCTCACTGAAAACCTTGAGCTCCTGGGCTCAAGCGATCCTCCTGCCTCAGCCTCCTGAGTAGCTGGGATTACAGGCGTTCACTACCACGTCTGGCTAATTTTTTCTATTTTTTGTAGAGAATGGGTCTTGTTATGTCGCTCAGGCTGGTCTTGAACTCCTGGCCTCAAGCAGTCCTCCCACCTCAGCCTCCCAAAGTGCTAAAATTACAGGCATGAGCCATCACGCCTGGCCTAAATATAAAGGCACAAAAATAAGAGCACTGGAATGAGCTGACCTAGCTGAGAATAACCTGCACAAATACTTGCAACCACCATGAGGATATCACAGGATTTAGGGCCGTAACCCGCCCATTAAATTGTCACTCCTGCCCGCTGCCAGGAGCTGCTGAAAGGCCGGCGGGGCAGGGTTCCCAGTGGGCGAGGAGGGTCCTTCCTTCGGCCTCTCTCAAACGGATCACAGTTTCCCCACAGCAGCCCTTATTCACTTTGGTTGTCGCAGTGTCTAATGTGGGATCTTTTTGGGGTTCTTGGGCCAGAACCGTAGCATCTTCTTTGACTCCACCTTTTCTGTCCACACCCAGGCAGTCACCGGGTTTCTGGCTTCTCCCTTGGGATTGCATCCTGGCCACGTCCTGCAGCAAAGACAGCCCTTCCTGCCCTTTCCAGCTTCCATCCTTCCAGGGCACCAATTAGGTGCCCCTAAATTTATCTTCTGGCAATGCATAAGCCCTTGTTTAAAAGCAAACAAACCAACCACCCACAAGGCACTCTCCTAGCTTCATTTACCCAAAGGACAAACCCTCAAACCCTCACTTGACTCACAAACTCTCCTAATCCTGGCCCTACTCCTCCTGTCTTGCTTCTAGGGAATGTGCACCTCGGTCCCTGCTAACCTCCTGCTCAGCCCTAGAGGGGTCTGACTCAGGAATTCTGCCCTCACCTGGAATGGCCCCCATGGCCTGCGCCTTTCACTCAAGTTCCCCCACCCTGCCAGGAGACTCTCCTTGTCCACGCCAGCCCTCAGAAAGCCCTCGTCTGAACCCCAAGAGCATCGGGCCAAGGCAGTCACACAGCTGCGTGGCATTAACGCAGCGGCCCTCAGAGTGTGGTCCCTGGACCACAGTACTAGTGCCCGGGAACTTGCTAGAAATGCTCATCCTCAGGCCTCGCCCCAGACCTGCGGAATCGGACCCTGTAGGTGAGGCCCAGCGATCCGTGTTTTAACCAGCCTGGCAGGTGATTCTGATGCGTGTTCAAGGTTGATAAGGGCTAAGGCTGCAGGCTGCTGAGTTTCCACTCTCCCTCCATCAGTGACAGAGGTGCTAGCTAGGACTTGACCCAGCAATCCCTCAGGGTCACTCCCTGAGAAAAGCCAGTCGTCTCTGAAGTGCCACCCGGGGCCTTCCTCCGAAGGATGAGCAGGTGTGATGTTGAAACACAGCAAACGGCCAATGTCCAACAATTTTGACCTACAAAAACGGTAATATCCTCTAGTACAGCCTAATGTTAATAGCCCCATTATTTGGGGAAAGTCTGTTTGATAAAATCGCTCGTGTTCTGAGGGTCTAAAAGGAAGACTCTGCCCAATCCCTGATTGCTGGTACCCAAGGAGGGTGGGGCAGGAACCAGTGCAGACGCGGGCAGCCGTGCTGGGGCGGACACTGCTGGGCAGCAGGAGGTGCTGCCTGGGTTTAAGCTTCATGCTGGGAGGCCGGGGCCATCCTCCCTCAAGAACCCAGGGCTGGACATCACGGAGGCTCCTCCCGGCATCTGCGGGGGTTTGGACCACGCTGGGCTAAGTTGCAACAGCGCCACCACGTGGCACCCGGAAAGCAAGGCAGTCGAACTGATGGGACCCGGTGCTCTCCCTACTGGAGGTGAAGAACTTACCCTCTTTGGGGATGCATAAACCCCACGTTCTAGTATAATTCAGGGGAAACAACGGACTTTCTCCTGCTAAGTAGGTTACGGAATGCTCCAAGCGTCAGTTTCCTCATCCGTTGAGTGGAGATAACGCACAGGCAGAGAGACATCTTTGGGAACATTAACGTGTGTCTTTCTCCCTATGTTCTTCCACTGCAACCATGCCCAGCAGGGCGCCCCTGAAGGCCCTTCTGTGCTTTTTGTCTCTGGAGTTTTTACAAGTAGAAAACAGAAACAGTTTGAGGTCACTGTCTCCTCTCACCTTTTGCAAAAACCTATACCTTTGTAGAAGAAAATGCTGGTTGTCCGATGAGGTCAAGGAAGAAGGCAAATGCCTTTGAGGATGAGGAGAGAACAGAGAAAGGGCCTGGACAGCGGGGAACATCTGAGAGTCCCTCCTGCTCCCAGACGGTGTCTTCAGGCCCGGGGGTGGGTGGTGAGCAGGGAGGGGCCGGCTCCAAGGGAACGGCCATGGGCTCCCGGCCTCACCAGGGATTTCCACGTGCCCACTGTGACAGGGTGGCAGCACAGTCACAGGGCCTCAGGGGCAGTGTGGCCTGGGCCACTGACCCCCCACAGTGGGGGTACTGGCCTCAAAGGAGCAGACTAAGGAGAGGGGAGTCCCAAGGGAGATGGCCATGGGCATTTTCGCCAGCCTGGCAGAGTAAAGACTCAGAATTGGAACTGAATTGATTTAACGAAAATAACAATTTTCTACTGTACACATAGAGCATTTGGCTTAGTGTCTGGCACCCATATGCAAAATCAATGTTAAATGCTATAGTTATCCTCACGGAAATGGCACACACAGGAGCCACCGTCAATCGGGAGAGAAGGACTCAGGACTGACTACCAACCCCCAAGAGTGGGAGGCCTGTGCCTGTTGATAGTTCTGAGTGAGGTAGCACCGGGCCTTGCACCACAAACATGCACACAGTGTTAACTGTGAACAGGAAGCCGGGCGCGGTGGCTCATGCTTGTAATCCTAGCACTCTGTGAGGCCGAGGCGGGCGGATCGTTTGAGCTCAGGAGTTCGAGACCAGCCTGAGCAAGAGCGAGACCCTGTCTCTACCAAAAATAGAAAGAAATTAATTGGACAGCTAAAAATATGTACAAAAAATTAGCCGGGCATGGTGGCGCATGCCTGTAGTTCCAGCTACTTGGGAGGCTGAGGCAGTAGAATTGCTTGAGCCCAGGAGTGTGAGGTTGCTGTGAGCTAGGCTGACGTCACGGCACTCACTCTAGTCAGGGCAACAAAGTGAGACTCTGTCTCAAAAAAAAAAATTGTGAACAGGAAGTTGCTTCTTGGGGCTTGTTCTTGGAGGGCCTCTCTTTCATGCTCGATTTGCCTGCCAATGAGAGGCGATTCTTCTCCTAGGGAAAGATGATAATTGACTAAGGCTGAAGAATCAGCAACAAAGACCTTTGAGTTGCTGCTACTCTTCAGTGTGGCCGTGTCATGGGCCTCCAATGATTCCCAGGCCTCCTGGGTTACCCCAGGACCTCAGGAAGATGAAGAGAGAAGAGTTGGATCCTGGGTCTCAGCCAGCAGTGGCCTCCCTCGTGTGGGATTGCAGGAAAGATGAATCCATCACTGGTTTCATGATCATTCAGAGCCAACTTAGAGGTCCAGTTAGAACCAAATATTAAAACCTCTGTCCTGCTATCCTGATAAAAAGTTCATGAAAGTGGAACAACCACAGCAGTCTTGGGAGGCAAAAGAGGCACCACCTTTAGCAGAGGCACAGGGAATCAAAGGAGCTGTTGGAGGCAAGCTTCCATGATGTGATCCCTCAAACACAAAAGAACACTCTGCCCCATCTGATTGTCATCTCCCTAAAGAAATCTAGAGCTCCTGCCAAGAGGTTCCCCGTGCCTCCTCTGGAAACCCACAGCCCAAGCCACCCAGAAAATAATGCCCCAGTCACGGAACTTCCTGCCACCAGGGGTCGCTCTTATGTACCCAAAGCAAAAAATGTCACCTGGAGTCCTAAGGCTGTGAAAAGCTATTATGAAGCATGTCATGACCCAAAGTTTCACTGTCTATGATGGGGGCCTATCATTCCATTTTGCATTTTTGCTTCACGGAGTTCCTGTTCATTTGCTCCTTTGAGGCCTGTAATTGTTGATTCGTGGGATCTGGGCTTCCACTGTTTGGGAGGGTTTATTGAACCAGATCCAGGGCCTGTTTGTGAGTTGCACCCAAAGCAGTTGTGAATTGTATCCTCTGTGCCTGGCCTGTGTCTTGCCGGGGGCTGAGTCCTTAAGGCTGCCGGCCCTCTGCTTGTGAATGCCCCCAAATCTGTGGGTGCAGAGCACACACGGGGAGAGGTCCAACAGAGAGCCCTGGTGGGGAGACCAGTGAGGACCAGTGACCGATGGGCCACCCCAGCACCGGCCACATTCCACTGCTACAGTTGATTTCTGGAATTCATCCACCAGCCTCCCTGGGACTGAGGGCTCGGGTGGCTTTAGTAATTGTTCTCTGAATCCTCTGTTTTCATGGTCCAGTGCCCACAATGGCCCCCACGCCGGGACACAGACCCACTTAGCCACAGATTAGACACCCACTAAGCCCCCTGGAATTCTTGACCTTTTCCATTTTAAGTTATGACAATGAAGATAACCTGGAGTGTGGCTGGAATGGAAGTCTATAATTATTCATTTTATCTTTGGGCAGAAAAACAGTACTAATTTTCTAATCATGCAGGTCTAGCCAGTCACAAAGAGGCCCATGAGCCACTGCCTCAAAAATCTCACCCATGGGGACCCCAGTGTATGTTTTAGGGTCCATTTTCTAAAGCAAACAGAGCAAAGCAGAGGCGGAGCAGGCAGTGAGCTGGCCAGGCCTTGGGCTGCATCCTCCTCCAGAGCCGGCCCCTACCTGGACAAGTCCCCACGGTCAGGGCTTCCCGCTGTGTCCTGCTGCTTCTTTTTTATATTCTGACTGTCCCCAGGTGGTTGCATGGACCCTGGACTCTGAGCCGATGAAGTTCTCTAGGCCAGAAGAAAGAGAAATTGGGAAGGAAATCAGATAGGAGTCTGAAAACACAAAAACATTTATCCATAGGCCACCGACCACCACATTCAAGATGAAGGTTGTTCTTTGCTTTATGATCCAGCGGAGCATCTGCTATGTGCCAGACCCTGAGCTAGGCTTTGAGGATATATGGGGAGCAACGCAAGGTGGCCCCTACTCTCATCAGTGGAGAAGAAACACGATTAAACAAGCAGTTCCCACTGAGCAGGAAACCAAAACTGGGGACATTCGTTCCCTAGGGGAAGTGGAGGTATTTAAACTAAGACCTGAAAGTGTCTAGTTTGTTTGTGGGGGAGACCAAGACCCATGAGTCACAGTCCCTGTCCTTGAGTTTTCAGTCTCATGGGGGTACCAGGAGCCAGGCCGGGAGAGCTCCCCCCAGTTTCCCGGAGCTCCCTTTGCCTCCTGGCTCCTTGTTACTAGAAACCTTCTCTCCCCTCTTTGGGTTGTTGTTCCCCACATTGCGCAGAGGGAGACCCACCTGGCCCTGCCCACCACTGGGACGAGTGGAAAAGTCCTCTCCCCAACCACAGTTCTCCAGTCGGACCCATGGACGCTCATGCAGCCAGATTATTTGATAAATATCTCATTTCACTTAGCTCTTCCAAAATAGGTTTATTCATTGGTTTGTTGATTCATTCAGTCATCCAGGAAACATTCATCTAAGGCCGATCACGTGCCAGAACCAGTGTTAGAAGAAGGAGCTACAGAAACGAGTAAGACCCCATCTGTTCCACCAAGCTGCTCACAGTCAAGGGAAGCAGACCCCAGTCCTGCGACAACAGGGGTGTGAACACAGAAGACACTCCAAGGGAGACCAGGTATGGCTCCTGCTTGGGGGTGTAGTAGACAGCCCCTCAGGTCCCCGGGGAAGGGAGGATCTCCACCCACCAACCCCTATGAACCGCTAACAGGGGATTTTATAAATTAATTTTGGAGTTTCTGCAGAACATTTGGGTGCAAATCATCTGCCCAGTCTGTAACTGGGGTCTTCTCGAGACCTTAAATCCTGTGTTGGGTGGGCTGTAGTCCTTGGCCTTCAGATGCCAGTCTGAAGAGCAAGCTAGCTTTTAGCTGTGTTTCCCCCGCCTGGTCCATTTCTCTGAATGGCCGGCTATCTGCGTTTCATCCAATTGTGTCCAAAGGTAAAATACAAAAGACATCTCGACTCTCGGGGCCCATACATTCTAATGCTAACATGAATACTGTAATTAGAAAATCTTCCTTCATTCTAGCAGAAAGACAGAATGTGAGAGGGGGGAATAAAACAACAAGAACAATAACAACAACAATAATAGCTTCTGTGTATTGAGCACTTACTAAGCGCCAGGCACCGGGCCAATATTGCTTCCTGAACATCTCATCAAATCTTCACAACAATCTTATAAGGAGGATTTGTGTTCCTATTTTAGCATTTGAGAGGTTAAGTAACTGGCCAATGTCACACAGCAGTGGCAGTGTGTGTGTAACTGATCATCGCTGATCCCAGAGCAAGGACAGAGCGTCTCTGTTTCATCCCTTCAACAGGACGTGTTGGAGAAGGCGCGGAGAGCTGGGCTGACTCCTTCCCTAAAAGGGGCAGCTGACTCTGGGCTGCCTTGACCTCCAGGCCAGCTGGACCATTCCTTTAATGAGAGCCCCTGCCCTCCCCTGAGGGGACTCCCCCTCCTGAACTGTGCTTCCAAGGAGACAATCACCCCTGTAGGACACCCCTGTATCAAGACAGTGCAAACTTCAAGTCACCTTAAATTCAAACTCTGCAAAGTGTTCTTGACTCTTCAGAGGAAGGTGCTTTATATAATATAAATCTTTGGATGCATGATTTTTATGTTTTACTATAACTCAGGAATCACAATACAGAATGGATGGCATTTTTTATATCAGGGTCCTGAATTTTTAACATCATAACCCAATTCTTACTTGTCTGACTGTCGTGCAAACCTGGCTCCTAACACCTGAGGCCAGGCCTTCCTTTCAATCACCGCATGATCTGCAGTAAAATATTCTGCAAATAATTTAACAGATAAATCTGCTCCGTATGCCACGAGCAAGTTTTCTCTAAAGTAACTCTGGAAAGACAATGATGTCTGACAATCCAGACAGATGCAAACAACAGATGGAATAAGGAGACAGATCTTTGCTCTAACTAAAGAGTAAAGAAGAGACCAGGAGCTGCATTTCCTCAGGCAGAGGGAGTATAATGAGGGCTCAGATTCTTTGAAGAAAAAAAGGCAGGCCCTTCTCCTGTTTCAGCCCCACCCCTCCTCCCAATAGAAAGCTAATCTGCAAGAACTACACGTTCTCTCCAACAGAAACATATCTGGACGGAGGTAAAATAAAAGCAACAGACCTATCCACATAGATGGCACATTGCACTTTTCAAAGCACTTTGACATCCATCTAATTCTTGCAAAATCCCTATGAGCTAAACTGGCAGGTAAAATAACGTTTTCCATTTTCCAGAGAGTTAAGTGGCTTGTCAAGTCTGCAAGTCTCCTGCCTTGAAGTCCGATGTTCTTTCCACAAGAATAAGGACACCCCACGCTTTTTAATGACACCTCACACTTACATATTACTCTTTCTGCTACAGTAGTAGCAAGTTTATTGCTCTAAACACTTTCCAAGTGCCAAGTCCTGTTTTTTTAAGCACTTTACATCTTCAAACTCATTTATTCCTTACAACCCTATTTTACAGGTAAGAACACTGAGCACAGAGAGGTTAATCTACCCGCTCAACATCGCACAGCTTGGAAGTGGTGGAGCCAGGGTTTGCACCTGGATGCTTTGGCTCCAGAGTCTGTGCTCTTGACCTCAGGCTTATGCTGCTTGGCCATACAGTGGAAATCGTTGCTTTATGATCTCTACCATCTTGTTGCCATCCTCCAAGTAACTAAAGCAATCGGACATTTGGGAATACAGGGGACTAGATTTGATACCCAGAATAGCACCTGGCACAGAAGAGGCGAGCCATAAACATCTGTTGAATGTATGAAAAATAGATTATTCTCATTTAGTCTGGTGGCCGCTTCTGCAAATTGTGGGAAGCACACTCAGCCCTTGGGGCTCCGGCTTTTGCCACATTTCCTATGGTGTGTTTGAATCCCCCTTCCAGTTTCCCCATCCTAGCAACAGTCCTGAGCCCTATTGCTTACTGGAATCCAAGGGACTGCTGTGTCAACAGGCATCACCGCAAACAGCGTGCACTTCTAAAGTTACCCTTTACACTTCCAAATCGCAGGCTGGAAAAACAATTGGCCATCCTCATATGACGCGCGGACTTGCCCAGTTGCTTCTTCAAATCTTTCCTTTGCTGCCATTGCTTGAGTAAACAAACAGCCTTTCTTTGGCACTGAACTATTCCAGAGCCTTGAGTATATTTTAAAGCAATTTTTAAACAGTTACAATTTTCCAGTCCTAAAAAAATACACTTTGTGAGGAGCTAAAGCACTTCACCATAAAAAAAAAAACTCCACTGACCTTACCTCTTAAATGTGCTCCATCTCTCTAGACCACCGCTTACTGGTCATGCCAATAGAGTTAATTAAGCCATGCTTAATTAGCATGGTTAGATCATGACCAGAGTGTCTGGCCAAGTCGCCCACTCTTTGAACCAGCTTCTTGGGAGCAGCGTGACTGACTGCAGGTGAATGCTGGGAAGTGGACCAAAGGTCATCCCCATGGTGTTAGGAGTCAAATTTCAGAAACAACTGCCAGGCTGGCCAAATATGGAGGATGAACACATGTCCTGCGCTAGAGCCAGCAGGCTGCCCATCTTCCCTATGAAGGGAAGGCAAATGCTCACACCAGTTCTGCTAGCTCATCCCAAATGCTTCTTCCCTCCAAGGCTCATGAATACGGGCTTCAGGGGACACTCCAGCCTAACCTAGTAGGCACTCTGTCAGGTCAGCAAAGGAAAGTGGCATTTCAGCCCCCCAAGTGGAATGTAGCCTGACAAAGCAGAGGAAATGGACACGCTTTGCAGTCAGAGAGAGCTGGGTTTGAGTCCTCACTCTGAAAAGACAAAGAAAATAACGTAACAGAGTTCGCCGTGTGTACCTCGTGTATAGTAAGGGCTGAGTCTAGGTTCTAGGTCAACACTGATGGATAAAAAAGGCATGGTGTAAAATGTTAACTTTAGGAGAAGCTGGGGGAAGCTTCTATATGGGATTCTCTGTACAATCTTTACAACTTTTCTGCAAAACTGAAAATATCCTAAAATAAAAAGTTTAATTAAAAAACAAGACATGGTTCTTACCCTCATGGAACTTTAAATTTAGTGAATGAACGAGTGATATACACCTCAGTAAGTGATAGCTACCTTCTCTTCCTCAAAAGCATTTAAATCACAAGTGGTGGACGTTACCCTAAAAGGACCCAGGAACCTCAAAGATGCAAGAGGTGATGTGTTCTGACACCTTTAATCTGTAGGGGAGAGGGATACCTTGGAGGCTTCGAAAACACACCCAATATTGACATCCTGTGTGTGTTTGATATTTTAGAAGGAGTATTTTAAAGAGAGCTGGATGAGGCCAGAAAACCCAAATCTAAGTGCCCTCGGTCAGATCAGTTCACCTCTTTGACCCTCTCTCTCTGTCTATAAAATGGGCACCACAGTCTCTACCCTTCCCTACCTCTGTGGGTGACAGGAGCACCTTGTGAATAAGAACCGTATGGATGGAATTAGGAGTCTCTTTATTCAAAGAGCTGGGTTCATTGGGATGGCCTATACTGTGCTGTGCTGTTTACTCCATTACACTTGAAATGCAGACATAAACCTTTTTTGTGTTTGTTTTTGCCTTTCTGGGGTCCACTCATTTTCTTGCTAGAGCAGCATGAGACTTGGCTCTGCAGTGACCAAGCAGGAAGCTGCGTGTAGTGGTCATAAAAGTCAGAAACCCAAGCTTTGCTGCTCGTTTGGCTGTAAGCCGTTGGGCAGCACCCTCCAGTACCATAGCTGTCAAATGGGGATCACGATTACAGGGTTGTTTTGAAGATTAAATAAAATAATACTTGTGCAGCACTCAGCCCAAGGCTAGACCGTAGTAGACATACATGCTAGTTATTGTTATAAGGGAGAAACTGGTTCAAAAATCATTAACTGAGAGCCCCAGTGGCCACCTCAGTGTCTTGGTCTGCTTTGTGCTGCTATACGGAAATGCCTGAGGCTGGGTAATTTACGAAGAAAAGAGTTTTATTCGGCTCACAGTTCTGCAGACTGTACAAGAAATACCCGCCAGCATCTGCTTGTGGGGAGGGCTTCAGGGGGCTTCCAATCCAGGCAGAGGTGAAGGGGGAGCAGC
>CAUYSK010104688.1:0-19691 GCA_963575035.1 Avahi laniger
CAATCAACTAAAACAGAACAACTTCCAGCCTAGAATGTTGTATACTACAAAACTAATTCACGATAGACAGAGAAATTAAGTCTTTTCCAGACTAACAAACAATGAGAAAATTTGCTATGACCAGACCTGCTCTACTCAGAACGGCACTATACACAAAACAGCATAACAGATATGCGCCAGCAATAGATTCACCAAAACAACAACAACAACAATAACAACAAAACTCAAACTCACATCTCCTATAAAACAATAGAACAAGAGGTAAAACAAAGAAATAAGGGACGACGCAACAGGATGGACAGACCAACATCCCACATATTAATGTAATCAATCAATGTGAATGGACTGAATGTTCATCTCAAAAGACATAGGCTGACTGAATGGATGATAAAATACAACCCATGTATCTGCTGTATCCAGGAAATACATCTAAATCACAAGAATGCATGCAAACTCAATGTGAAAGAATGGAAAAAATATATTCTACACAAATGGAAACCAAAAGAGAGCAGTGGTAGCCGTCCTCTTACCAGATAAAATTTCCTTTAAGCCATCAAATGTGAAGAAAGACAAAGAGGGTCATTAGATACTGATAAAGAAAGCTGTCCAATAAGAAGACATAAGAATACTAAACATGTATGCAAACAACACAGGATTTCCTAGATACATAAAGCAAATCTTACTAGAGCTAAGCAAAGAAATAAACAGCATGATTGTAATCACTGGGGACCTCAGCACACTACTCTCAGAGCTCAACAAATCATCAATGATTAAACTAACAAGCTTCTTCACAGCTAAGGAAATAATCAACAGAGCAAATCAGCAACCTACAGAATGGGAGAAAATATTGGCAAGCTACACATCTGATAAAGGGCTAATAATCAGAATTTACAAAGAACTCAAGCAAATCAGCCAGAAAGAAACAAACAACACTATTAAAAAGTGGGCAAAATATATGAAGAGAAGCTTCTCAAAAGAAGAAAGACAAATGGCCAATAAACTTATGAAAAAATGCTCAACATCACTAATCATCAGGGAAATGCAAATTAAAACCACAATGACATATCACCTTACCCCAGTCAGAATGGCTTTTATTAAGAAGTCCAAGAGCAATAGATGTTGGCATGGATGCATAGAAAAAAGAACACTTATACACTGTTGGTGGGACTGCAAATTAGTATAACCTCTATGGAAAATAGTATGGAGATTCCTATAAGAACTAACAGTATAATTCCCATTTGTTCCAGCAATCCCACTATTGGGTATCTACCCAAAGAAAAAGAAGACTTTTCATCAAAAAAATATTCAGGGGAAAATTCATAGCCTTAAATGCTTACATCAAAAACATAGAAAGATCACGAATTAATAACCTAAAATCACACCTCCAGGAACTAGAAAAGGAAGAAAAAAACAAACCCAAAGCCAACAGAAGAAAAGAAATAATGAAATAATGAACGTTTATTGTGGCACAATTCACAATTGCAAAGATGTGGAATCAACCTAAGTGCCCATCAATTCATGAGTGGATTGATAAAATGTGGTATATGTATACCATGGAGTGCTACTCAGCCATAAAAAGGATGAAATAATGCCTTTTGCAACAATCTAGAAGGAATTGGAGGCCATTCTCTTAAGTGAAGTTATCTCAAGAATGGAAAAACAATCACCATATGTACTATTAAACTGGAACTAACCAAACAGTACATATCTGCACAGAAGGAAGTAAAACTCAGTGGAAATTAACCAGGGTGGGGAGGAGGAGGGGAGGAGAATAACCCAATTTAATGGGTAATATGAAAACTATTTTGGTGACAGATATACCTATAGCTAGGACTCAAATATTACAAAAACTATCAGTGTACCCTAAAACATCCTTACCCCCTTAATACTTTGAAAATAAATAAATAAATAAATAAATAAATAAATAAATGGACTTGGACAACCCCTTAAACTCCTGCAACTTTGTTTCTCTATAAACATAGTGTGAGATTAGATTATATCTAAGGTTCCTAGCAGTTATAAATTATTCTAAGCAGATAACTGAATGCATTTCAACTAGCATATGTCTTTCCACAGTTTTGTCTTATCATGTGTAAAGTCTAAGGTTTTTTAATTTCTAAGAGAATGTGCTGTCCCAAAAAAGGAAAGGATTTCTGAATAGGTAATTCTAGCAAGTTCCACAAAAAACTGTAGAAGGATGAATGGGATAAGGAAATTTTTTAACCTTTCTAAAATAGCAAATAGATGGAAATTTTAACCATCTGTATCACTGGCCATGGGTTTCCCCTATAGGGGTAGAATGCACTAGAGAGATTCGTCAATTCTTATGTAGAACCTACCCTCACCCATTCTGATAGAGTCTGCTTCCAATGTGACTCACACTTTGCCCAAGTCTGTGTAGCCCTTTCCACGTCACAGTTCATTGGTGCTGGGGTGCTCACTTGATGAAAATTGCTTCATTTACAGCTTGAGATACCTACTTTGACTTTGTTGGATTCTTGAACTAGAGTTTATGTAAAAACCTCCACTAGGGTAGTCACATTTGGGACACTGGTAAATAAAGGTAAAGGAGTAGGTCTAGGTGACCACATTCTTTTTAGACTCTAGAAAGAGTGTGAGAGAAGAAGATGTACAATAACAAGCAGAGATGAGAGACTATTTAGCCCAAGATAGAGCTGCAGAGACAAGTGTACTCCAGAGTGGGGGGAAGGAAAGAGAGGAAAGGGCAGGAGAAAATGAAAATATGAATGAAAGGCAATGAATGGGAACTGCATACCTTTAGACCCTAGGGAGATTAAGCTGCTTTTACTAATGAATAATATGGTATGCACCTGCCAAATATCTCCCCTTTTTGAGGAGCTAACTTATGTTGCTTCTTTTCTTTGCAATCAAATATTCTCTGCTTACAGCAATAAGACTTCACCAATTCAGTACTGATTTTCCATGCAAATACCAAACGATTTATAAACGATCAATTTAAAATGATCTCATCTCATTCAATGAACAGAATACCTAATTACAAACTCATGGCTATTCAAATAAATAAATTAATACGAATTTCAATTTGCAGCATTTGAGTTAAAAGTTGAAATATGTGCTTCAAGATTTTTATCTCCTCTCTGCCAATTTCCTGTTTATCACTTCCCACTGAAAAACCTAAGCAGGAATGGGAAAAACCTATTAGTATTACTTATTAAGGATTTAACTTTGTTTAGGAAAAAAAAAGCATTGCATTGCCTAATAAAATCTTGGCTTTGCAAGCACTTTTTATCAAAAACTTTGGCATAGACTTCTGAAGGTTATTTTGTTTATATCCAAAAATGATAAATGAGGATTTTTACCTTAGGATAGAGTTAAATGTTGTTTATTGAAGAGACATATGCAGCCCTGTGTTTTGCATTATATTCAAATGCATGAATGTTTTAAACATTGATATTCTCTTTTGATTGTATAAGAGATTGTGTCAATTTCTATTGTACCCAAGAATTTTTCCACTGCTTTAGGTATAAATATTCAAAAACTCACAAAAGTTGGATTTATTGATGTATTACTAGTGTTGTAGCAATGACAGGTTGTCATATGCTTTGCAAAGGAAGTCATTAGCTAAATGGAAATTTAGGTCAGCTAACATTTCTGAATGATATTTAGGAGATCACTGAAATTATTGAAAATGTGCTTCATATTTCATCATGCAAATGTCAAATTCAATTTCTCATTCATTTATTTACATTTATGTTCCCAATGTTACCTGACTATGCAACCGCTAAATGAATATCTGTCATTTAGTAAAGCTTTACTCACCCACATTTCTGATTCTCAAGAATTGAGGTAAATCACAGTATCTCATGTCTTTGAGTAAACTCTCACACGCACAAATAAATATTTATGCATATTATGTATGCATAAACACATGTGATAGGGACTAAATATATGAAAGTATAAGTACTTATAACTTTTTTCCTCTCATGCCTTTTAAAGAAAATGTATGATCTGCAATGTATAATGTGTGAAGATATAAATGCAAAAGTACCAGAGGTCCCGATTGCCTTACAGATTCATCAGGGTGACCAAACAGCACAGGATCTTAAGCAATAAGAAAGAGAAGTGAACTAGCATAGATTAGGAAAGAAGTTAGGAAAGAAATGAATGGACAAAAATGTATTTAGGGAAACTTTTAAGAAGTGAGGGTTGTGAGCTGTAGTTTCTTCTATATCATATTCTTCGAGAAAATCTGGATTTAAAAGTTACTATAATCTTAAAGTTTTTCAGACTCCGAGTTATTTGACTTTGCATGTGTCACTGTGCTAAAATTGGACTTGGCTCGAGAAAAAGATCACCTAGTGTTAGAACAGGAGATTAGGAGACAGGGCTGAGACCTGATGCAGGGGCTTAGAGATTGGGTGGATGCAGGTGTTAAAATAAACAACTCTTAAGCAGAATCTAATAATAGGGGCTGATAACCACAGGCAAGAACAGGCCTCAGTGGGCTTATCAACTACCTCTGTCACCTTACACGAACTTTGGCTAATTATAATATCATTTACATTGTGGTTTTAAAATGTCTCCACCATTGAAGTCACTGTGACAGTTCTGAGACAACCATATAAAGTATGAAAATGGGAGGAAGACCAATTCTAGGAATTACTACCCAAATTCTTAGTAAAATCCGACTCCTTTAATATTTCTCCTATCAATTAGTAAAACTACAAAAGATCTAAAACCACTTCATCCCAGTGCAGCTGCTCTTTCTCAAGACTTCCCACTCTTTCCTGAGAGTATACTAGTATTGCCTGGGATACACACACATATATACGCATGTGTATTAATATGTTTGAATACCTAGTATATTAGAATGGTTTTATGTGCTTTAATTTTAAGGGAAGAGACTAATGAGTAACATGATGCAAATAGTAGAGATTTATATTGAATCAATTCTCTCTCAAAGTATGGTCTAGGATCAGTGCAAATACCATCTGACTAATTCAAATTCTCTGTAGTTGACCTTTGCAGAACCCTGGTCTTTTGTTTTCTTTTATCCTCCTTATTTCCTGTGATCTTGTTCTTCTCTTTTCCTAGTCAACTCATTCCCATAAGACTTTAGAACTTTATATTTCTAATAATTTTGCCCTGTCTATACTCTCAATTTTAAGCATCCAACTCTCCATCTATAACCAATCTTTTCAGTTCACTCTCTCTAGTATCCTGATTTTAATAATTCTTTGACTCTGTTGAAACCTTCAATTCATTGATCCTACCATCTTCTCATTCTCCCTTAACTCCATCTTTTCCTCAACCGCCTCCTCATCTGGCTTAGATTCCATGACAATCGTTAGTATTACTTCTGTGCATAGACCCTTCCACATTTTCCTTTCCAACTCCATTATATTTGCTGAGGAAAATTCCAACTGTGGTTTAATCTAATTTTGTATTCTACATCTGCTTAAAGAAATGCATACAAGCATGCTCAAAGTCAATTTATGGTGACAGAGCTTTAACAAGTCTTTAGTGCTGCCAGTCAATCCTGCTACCCTCTCCTGTATGAGTACTTCACAACTTTCTCTCTGTCCTCAAACCACCAACGGTTTTCTACCGCTACACTCTCTTCCTATTATCTTAATTACTGTTTTACTGAAAAAATGAAAATGTCTAGAAGAGACATTCTTTATACTCTCATGCATGAAATTAACTATTTTAAAGACAATGCCCTTTGACTCTTCCCTCAGCAATAAGTTTTATGAAAGGAGATTGTTCTGTTTCATTTGTTCATACTGTTTCCTCCTCTTCTTCCAGCACCCAGAACAATGGTGGGCAAATAGTGGCCCATAAGTAATTGTTGAATGAATTCAGTCTAATTTCTGATGCCTTCTACTACTGTCCTTTATTATCTAATGTTTGAGTCTTTGTCTTGTCTTTTTAATATCTAGAACAGTACCAGCACACAGTGCTTCTTCACCAAAATTTATGGAATATAAACATATTTGAAATTTCAGAATATTTAATCTGAGTTCAATAAAATCAACTAAAAGTAAATTTAATTAGGCTCTGTCCATCTTACTAAAGTATTTTGCAATTACAGTTTAGGAAATTTGTAAAGCATGCAAGTTGATCTTCAATTAATGAGAAAATTCAAACCATTGCTTTCTCTTAGAATTCCAACATATTCAAGCTGAATAATTATATGTTTGTTTGTAATTGGTATTTATAAGAAAACATTCCCTTCTCCAAGAGCTATATTATTTCATTTATATTTCTTATGCTATATACATTGAAGTCTTTGTAGCAATATACAAACACAAAGCATGGTGAATAAGTTCTATTTTAATCAGCACATTTTCCTAAGGGGACGGCTTTCTCTTTATGGGTTCTTCTTTTTTCCATGTAAACTCTATTTTTTTTTCAGATCAAAGAAATGCAAATGGCAGCTCCTAAAACTTATTCAGATTCCTGAATTCAAGCTTAGATTCATAATTCAAACCGTAAAGAAAGTCTGTAAACTTTTATCTGTGTGTGAACATCATAACACAAGATTAAATTTTGTAGTTGATTTCTCATTGTAGTAAACTTTCTCATCTGTGCATTTGACAGTTTCTGACTTTGATTTCATTCTCTGTTAAATTCATTAATGAAAACAGCATAAAAAGAACAGTATCTGAGACTATCTTTACATTTATTGACATAAATTGTTCACAGTCTATAATGTTACAGACAACTGACATCATGTTACTTGATACATAAAGCTAAGATCAAAGATGCACTCTTGAGAAACATATTAAACCACACTGACTTTTTTATTCATGCTTAAAGATTCAGACCAATATTGTTATTTTGTTAAAATCCTTAAAATCATCTCAAAAAAGTAATAATGGTCTCTTCTGTACTTTAATTGGTACAAGCCTAGTGTAGAGTTCATCTTACTTCATCTTCCTCTCACTTGTATTATAATTTGTGATACCTCTTTGGCTGCCTCCAGGATAGAGACTGCATATCCTCATCCTTGCTCAGAGCCTAGCAGAATACCTAAGACACATAATAGGTGCTTAGCACTGTGTTCTAAATTGAATCACGTTAAGTTCAAATATATTCTAAAATCAATGAAATTTAAACATTGACTTTAATAGGAAGAGGCAGCTCAAGTCTAATATGACTTATCTACATATATATATTATCATAAGAAATTCTTAAAATTAATATTCTGAAAATTTTGATGATTTCTTTTCAATTTAACATTAAACATATATTCATTGTAGATAATAATTATAAATGAAAATGAGCAAGAAGAAAAATAATAAAACCATCTAAAATCCTATTACCCAAAGGTAACTTCTATTAACCTTCAGTATTTATCTTTCCATATATTGTTCCCAAGGTGCATTACATGTACTTCTCAATGGAAAACTGTTAAAACAGCTAAAGGCAAACTGTAGTCAATTAGTCTGGATCTATTATCTAGATGACACTATGAAAGGAAGATTTTAAAAATTTAATCTCTATTTTATCTTGTCTCCTATCAAAGTTTTCCATTGATCATATACATGCAGCAAAAACAGTCAACTCAAGATTCTAATTCACTTTTTTATTATTATTACTGTTCTAAAAAGTCCAATTAGAGATATCAAATAATTTAGCTAAATGTTTTTAAATTTAAGTTATTTAATTAATTTAGTCATAATACCAATGCTATCAAATGTCATAAAATTAATAATGAGTTGATGTCTTATGCTTCTCATTGTCATAATTAGTGTGTTATTTTATTTAAGTAAGAACATTAAATAGAATTAAACATAATTCAATAGAATTAAAGCTAATGAAATTCATTTATGTAGTGTTATCTAAGATATTTAACTGTTTTATATTTTTCAAGTACTATATATGATTTGCCTATAATTTTAAATCTTGTCAGGGCTCTAGTATAAATATTACCTCATGATTAATGAGTATATGTCTTAATAAAGTCACTAATCTCTCCATTGATCCATCTAGGTAATCTATGACATAGCCAAGTACTGATTTTTAAGGAATATGCTCTCATAGAGTAGAGGAAAATGCATGGCATCCAAATAAAATCTGTAATGTGAAAGCTTTAAATTGTTTCAAATCACATAACCATTTTGCCTCACTTTTTGCTGATAAGTAATAAATAGTCCTAATCTTTCAGTGCCCTTGTGCCATATACTTATGACCTATTTCTTGCCCAAGGCTTTCATTCACCAATTCTCTCACACATGTTTTCCTAACAAGTACTATTTCTCTAAACAGGAGAGTATTTGGGTTGAAATGGATTTTCAGAGGTCTGTCTGTTTTTAATGTTACATGGCAATAAATCACCTTCCTAAAGAGAAAAGAAGGTAATCCAGATTTTAAAAAGCTAAGAAAGGAACGCATGTTGAGAAAATGTGCACAGTAGGATCCTAACAGGATTTAGAAGGGCTTATTTACAAAGAGAATAATTAAAACTCACAGGGGCAGATTTTGGAGAACCACAGCTAAAGATTTTCCACTTTAAAACCTTAAAGGCTAAGAGAACGGTTAAGAAACCCAGATGAATGTCAAAGAGACTAGGTTGTCTTGAAGAAAAGCAATGAACTTTCGTTAAAGGACACATTAACCTAAATTGACCTTTTGGGAATGGGGTTGAGAAAATAAATATTCTATTCCTATTCTCTGTTTTCCCTCTAATTTCCTCTTGTCCAAGCCTAAGGTACACTTGAGGCCTTGCAAACCCATTGATATAATCCATTCATGGTAGGGAAAGGTGAAGACTTGATCCGGAGAGGAAAGAGAAAATAACCAGAACAGTTGATGAACATAAGATGAAAAATGCATGAAACTAAAAGCAAATTAAAATCAATAGAAAAATGGTTTCATTACCATTTAATATGAGAGAGCTCACTACTCATTTGTGGAAAAAGAAGTAGTCAGAAATTGAAAGAGATTGAAGAAAATGTGGAGAAAAAGTATATTTGAGGAAACAAAGATTTAGAGTCAGGGGCTACCATAGCAACAAGAAACGGAAGTCCAAATTGATCAAGGAATTAGGGAAAATACATACTTAGTGTCAACTCTTAACAAAACCCACAGAGATAACTTCCAATGCACTTTATATGGACTTCTGTCAGGACATTTCCAAATTTGTTCTTTTATTGTGTCATTTATAAAAGCAGGTTGTCTCCCCTACCAAAGTTTACACTTCTTTAGGGTGAGATCTATATATTTAATTCAGAAAATATAATGAATAACTATTAAATACAAGGCACTGATATATGACACAAAACAAATAGGACAAGAGTCTGATCTCTAAGAGTCAAAAATATCCTAGAAGGATGCAACATAACATGTAAAGCTCTTAAAAAAATTCACATTATTCTGGATAAGTGCTGTTTGATAAGAAAATCTTTAGGAGACTAGAAGAGAGAATAATGAATTTTGAGGAAGAAGATTAGAAAGGTTTCATAGAGAAGATGCTAAGATATACTTTTAAAAGCTGTTGATTTCAACTGGTAGTAAACAGAGTAGGAATATTTTTGTCACAGGGAATATAAAAAAGGGGCAAAGCAAGGAAATATGAAAATAAATAATGTACGAATGGTGAAAAAGTCCAGTGGAATGAATACGGAGTGCATATGTAGAGAATTTGGTATGGACCTTTCATTGTTTAGCTAATATGTGTTCTTGTTTACTTTCGAGCTAACAGGGTTCTGGTTTTATAAGCAGTAGTAATACTCCCAAGTTAATAACAATATTTCCCAGCCACCTCGCAATAGGGGTGGCCAGGTGATTAGTTCTGACCAAACTTGTTGAGTAGGCTATAGGTAAAGAAAGATTCCTTAAAAGGAGGATGACATTTGGCAGGCATTTTTTGTCCTTTGTGGTTTCCCTTCCGCCTTTCTTGAGTACAGTGGATCTTTCAGTTGTTCTCTTATAACCATGAGATAATAAGAGTATCCTACAGATGGCTAAGTGTAAGAATAGAAGGATCCTGAGTCCTGACGATACCACGGACTTGCTATACCACTCCAGGACTTCCTATTCTCAGACTTTCCAGCATGTTTTTTTATAATCTTTTGAAAAAAAATCCCGTCTTATTAAGCTACTGGTTTGAGGGACTCTGTTCTCACAATTGAATGCAATTTTATTTTTCTTAATGCCTTAATAATTTTTTGTTTTCAAAGAATCTGGAATAGTCACCATAACAGACTGGCAGAATTAAAATGCCATCATGTGTGATTATTTAATTTTTTTAAGTTATTAATATTATTTTATTGACAAATCATAATTATATACATTTGTAGGACATAATGTGGTATTTTGATATATGTATACAATGTGGAATGATTAAATCAAGCTAATTAACATATCCACTACCTCACTTACCTATCATATTTATAGTGAGATAATTGAAATATACTCTCTTAGTTATTTTGACATATGCAATGCATTATTGTTGACTATAATCACTCACTGTTCAATAGATCTTAAAACCCATTGCTCCTGTCTGTCTGAAGCTTTGGACCCTTTGATCAACAACTTCCCATTCCCTTCCTCCCTTGCCCACTCCCTACCCACAGTTTGTGGTAACCATCATTCTATTCTGTATTTCTATGAGTTCAACTTTATTAGATTCTTCATATAGTAAGATCATACAGTATTTGTCTTTCTGCACCTGTCTTATTTCACTTAGCATAATGTCCTCCAGATTCATCCATGTTCAGAGCTTTCCGCTTTTTAAAGGCTAAAGAGTATTCCAGTATGTATATTTACCACATCTTCTTTATCCATGCATTCACTGATGAACAGTTAGGTTGATAACATATCTTGGCTATTGTGAATAAGGCTGCAATAAACATTGGAGTGCAGATATCCCTCAACATATAGATCTCAGCTCATTTGGCTGTATGCTCAAAAGTGGAATTACTGAATCATATGGTAGTTCTATTTTATTTTTTTGAGGAACCTCCATGCAGTTTTCCATAATGGTTGTACTTAACATTTCCACCGACAATGCACTAAGGGTTCTCTTTTCTCCACACCTTTGTCAAAACTCATTATCTTTCATCTTTTTGATAATAGCTACTCTAACAGGTGTGAAGTGATATTTCTTTGTGGTTTTAATTTTCATTTTTCTGAAGATCAGTGACGATGAGCATTTTTTCATATATCTGTTGGCCATTTGTATGTTTTCTTTTGAGAAATGTCTATTTAGGTTCATTGTCCATTTTTTGATTGAGTTGTTTGTCTTCTTGTTATTGACTTGTTTGAGGAGTTCCTTGTATATTTTGTATATTAGCCTCTTATCGGATGAATGATTTGCAAATATTTCCCACCAATCTGTAGCTTGTGACATAAGGGTGATGCTAGCTTCATAATATGAGTATGGGCATATTCACTCCACTTCAGTTTTTTGGAAGAGTTTGAGAATAATTCATATTATTTCTTCTTCAAAAGTTTGGAAGAATTCAACAGGGAAGCTATCTGGTACTGGGCTTTTCTTTGATGGAAGATTATTTATTACTGATTCAATCTCCTTATTCATTATTAGTCTGTTCAGATTTTCTATTTCTTTATGATTCACTCTTGATAGATTTTATATGTCTAGAAATGTATACATTTTATCCAATTTGTTTCTGTATACTTGTTAATAGTAGTTTTTTTAAATAAACTTTTGTGTTTTGAATGTATCAGTTGTGATGTCTCCTCATTCTTTTCTGATCTCATTTCTTTGAGGAGTCTCTCTTTTTTACCTGGTTAGTCTAGCTAAGATTTTTGTCAACATTGTTTACCATGAAGATATTAGTTGCAGTGATGGCATGGATGTGAGGTGGAGATTAAACTCTTCCATAGGAATAACCTGGGAGTAGCCATCTCCTGGCAGCACCACCTCTTATTCCAAAGGTGGGTCCCTGAGAAGGCTATTGTACACACGCAAAGAAGTTCTGGAAAAGATAGGCACCAAGGGCTTGCACTAGCCCGATTGTGGCTGTGCTTTTCCCTTCTCCCCAGGTCTTTGGGGTTATTCCAGTCACCACCACATATTTCCCATCAGGCTGGTGTTTCAGACGTTCCAGTCCTGACAGCAGAACTTTGGCCTTTGTTTAACCATACAATTCCACCTCTTCAGAAAGCAGACCAATTTCTCAAGCCAGTGTACCAACAGGTTTTGGTTTGCAAGATCGTGATATATCAGTGTCACATGGAACAAGTGTCTTCAGGTTAAGACTGTTATACTGAATCCTCCACTTTCCTGGCCTATATTTCTCCAGGAAACGCCTTGCACTCTCTACCATGCTCTGCCTCAGCATTGCAACCACCATGGGCCTGCCGCCGCCAGGAACAGGAGTGATGAAGCCTGCCCTCTCTTTGGCCTTGTTGTATGCCACATCACCCACAATCCTTCTCTCCTTTGGTTTTGTATCATCTTGGACATAATTGATCCCACAATCAATGACTGTTGCCCCAGGTTTGATCTATTCTCCTTTCACCAGGTAAGGGAGAGACAGGAGAACCAAGTCACTTAGAAGAAGGAGCAAGTACCTGATTCCACACCAGGCCTGGCAATTTTACAGGTTGGCGAGAGAGATGATTCCAATCTTTATATAAATGTGAAGCTGAAGGCTGCTGAAGAGATTGGGATCAAAACCACTCACATTAAATTACCAAGAATGGTCACAGAATTTGAGGTGTTAAAATACATTACGTCTTTGAATGAAGACTCTACTGTACATGGATTCTTATTGGAATTACCTTTAGATTCAGAGACGTCTATTAACACTGAAGCAGTGGTCAGTGCTATCACACCAGAAAATGATGTGGATGGATTGACTAGTATCAGTGCTGAGAAACTTGCTAGAGGTGATCTAAACGACTGTTTTATTCCTTGTACACCTAAAGGATGCTTGAAACTCATCAAAGAGACAGGAGTGCAGATCGCCAGAAGGCACGCCATGGTAGTTGGGTGCCCTAAGATAGTGGGAGCCCCAATGCATGACTAAATTCTTTTTATGTAGAAAGTACTTTTACATACTAACATTATCCAATTAAGCATCTATTAACTGTTTAAAATGGATATATGGACTACTACACTAAAAAATTGGCAGATCTATACTAACTCAGTCTTGTAACTTTGTACTATTGACAACTTTTAAACATATAGTGAATAGATACATCTATTCATTATATTTATATATGTATATGCATACATATAAGCATATGCATGCAATAATGTGAACTCAATGATTTACTCAGAAAACACATATTAAATGCCCTCAAATATGGGACACTCTAGTGGTAATATGCTTAGTATAAAGAAAAAAAATAGGTGTAATTCAATATAATTATCAGTATAGTCAGAGAAATTTCATAAAATGCTAAAATATACTAAGGAACTCAAAAGACCATATCTAGAAATGTTATATATTATTAAATGAGTTCTAATTTTGCCTGTAAAAGTGAGAAGCTAACGGACTTTGCACACAAAAAAAATCATTCTATTACATTATTACTTTTTAGTCAAGTTAAATATTTACGGTATACAGGATAGAGCCTAGCATGAAGTGGTTACTAAATATTATTAATTGCATTTTCCATTAGTACCCCATATATATCAAATTACAAATAAATAAGACCTTAATATTTCTTCGACATGTTTTTTTCATTATACTTTCCTGATAAAAAACTTATTTGTTTCTTTTTACTGTAAGTTGAAAGTGTTTTGGCCAGACTCCACAGCTCTCCATATTCTGGTTCCTCCCTAGCTATCTAATATTATGTCTACCTTGCCCAACATTTGCCCTCCATTCCTGTCTCCTTGCTGCCTTCCTGAATGCCATGCTCATTTCTACTTCTCCACATTTCTTCACTTCTCCACATTTAGTCTTGCTGTGTCTGGTACCTTAAAAAATGGTTTCCCTCATCTATAACTAATTCATCAAGTCTTACTCTCACTCTTGTCAACCTCAGTTACCATGCCTTTATTAACTGTCACACTCTACACAAACTCTTCCATCTTGAACTCAATGTTTTACTAGTAATTGCTACCATAGAGTGTAATATTTTATTTATCTTTAAATACACTAAAAGGTCTTGGGAAGAAGAGAAAAATAGATTAAATACTTAAGATATTATAAAGTATGATTTTAAAAGTTTTCATGAAAAGAAGGAAGTGGATGAGCTACTGAGCCATTCATTCATTCATCAAATATTTATTGAGCATCAGTTTGTATCAATCACTATTCTAGACACTTGGGATTAAACTATTTTGGAAAAACAAGATCCTTGCCTGTGTACACTTATGTCTAATTTGTTTGGTAAGTTGTGAAATAACTGAAAATATAGACTACACTCAATTGTCAATTGGAAAGAGAAAGTTAAAATTATTTTGAGCATTTGACAATGGGAGCTGGGACCATAATAGAAGCTGACCACACATGAGTAAATGAGACTGCAAAGCATGAGGACTCCATTTTGATTTGATCTTATCAATGTGTACATGTCCATATACCTGAAATTCCTAGGATTTTCCCCTCCTCTTTGTTATGTTATAAAAGATTACTACAAGATGAACAAAGGAAATGGGTGTATGGACCATTACTCTGATCTGTTAGCTGCAGAGGACTTGTTAAAGGCAATCAGGAGTTACAAGGACACATGAATATTTCTCTCAAAGTGGTGATTTTGACAATGTATAAGATAAACTTGGACACAAAACCAACTCCTTTGACTGTGCTTAACAAAGTGAACAAAAGTTTACCTAGAATGAAATAGTGTGATGCTTGAATCACTCTGGTAACCTGGGGTCATGACTCTATGGGGAGGGTTCTCAGAAAAATAGCTTGATATGTTGACAGATTATCAAAAACACATCTGTGAGCTAAAGTCCAAGTGCTAAGTAAAAGCATTGTTTCAAAAATATTTTAATTAATTTTTCAACTATGGCTTAAGAACTGTAGCCCACTGAAAGCCTAATGAGGTACTAGATGAGCAATTACACATATTGTTAAAAGATCAATCATCATGAATGTTTCTGCAATCTGAGTGGAAAATTGAAGTTAAATTTAATGACTATGTTAATCTTTCTGAAAGGGGAAAGGAGGCTTACTTCCGTATAATTATAAGAAGAAAGTCTACATGGGGAAAAGAATGGAGACTACATTGATTTTAAAAGATTCAAAACTGGTATGAAAAAGACTGTATATGGAGGTAGAGAGTGGAAAGATAAAGAACAGAGTCTGGGAAGGGTGAGTGGGGGACAGATGGAGGATGAAGAGAAGTGGGTTGAAGCTTACAAACTTACACTAAGAAGGAATAAATTCGTTGTTTGATAGCAGAGTAGGGTGACTATAGTTAAACCAAAATACATTGTACTTGGGAGATGGACACCCTAAATCATGGATGGGAAAACTTTTCATGTAGTAAGGCTGCATTAATTTAGCTGTAATCAAATAAGGCCACATTCAAGAAACTTCAATTATATACACTTAAAAATGTACATTATTTTATAAAAATTTAAATACTATGTACTTAATAATTTCAAAAAGATGAAAGCTATTAATTTTAAAGTTAACTAACCTTTTAATGACTTTCTTATGTCTGCTTTTTGTTGGAAAGGATTTGAATATTTGGTTGCAGCATGGAGGTCCACAGTTACAGTGGATCCTCTAGATGGATATAAGTCATTTGTGACCTTAAGGGCATCTTGATTTAGGTTAGGTAGAAGAATGTAAATTCTCAGCAGTAAGTGTTTGAAAAGCAAGAAAATATTTTTCAGGAATGTTGCTGGAGGCCGAGGTATTTTACTACATTTTTCCATATTTCAATTGGATCTTTCTTTGCATCAAATAATGGCTTAAAAATATCACCTACTGAGAGTTCAATCAATTCCATCAGTAGTTCTATAGGTGCCTTGGTGATTGATATCAACTGAGCAAGGCTGAAATACTAATTTGAATGTGATGTCATGATTCTCAAAATCAGTGAACCTTTCATTATACTCTCCAATTAATAGATCTGTAACAACTGCATATTCTTCAAATGATTCACATATATCATTCTGCTCATTAATGACTTTTGTCAACTGAGGAAAATGTTCATCTGAAATTTCCTTGAAGCAGAAGTGTTTTGAAAAAAGATAGCTTTTTTTTTGGATTTTTTGCTACATATCATATACAGACCTAATTTTACCTTGAAAACAAATATTCAAGTGATTTTGATTTGACATGATATCACACAGAAATGCTGCATTCCTATAGAAATCCTCTTTTAATAATTCATATTCCTAATTCTGTTCTTCATAAAATTTAAGTATCTGTTCTCACAGAGATAAAATTTTGGCTAACATCTGTCCCTGTGATAGCCAGCACGTTTTAGAATGATATGGCAAATCCACACAGAATACCTCATCATTCAACTTTAGCATGTTATGAAACTGATGATGCCGTGTTGCATTTGCATGAACATAGTCAACAATACTTATATTTTTTTGCAAAGTGTCACTTAAAACAGTAGCTTTAGCACAGAGATTTAGCTGATGCAAGATACGATGAAAGGAAATGAGAACATCTGGATCCGTTAATACATTTTTTTATCTGTGCAACAAGCCCTTTATATTTTCCTGTCATGGAAGGTGCACCATCTGTACATACACTCACTAAATTTATCAAATTCACTCCAACTTCATGATATTTATCTTGAAACTTGTTGAGGATATCTATTGCCTGTGTTCTGTTTGCAAGAATGCCCAATTCAAGTAACTCTTCACAGCAATGAAAATCTTCTGCTGTGACTCAAATGAAGCATAAAACCTGTGCTGAGTCTGCAGTATCAGTTGATTCATTGAAAACAATTGAATAATATATATTTTCATTTTGAAGTATTGCATGAAGTTGTTATGTTAAGTTGAAGGCTAATTCATGCTACCTATCACTTACGGTTCTCCTTGAACAAGGCAGTTATTTGTACTTTCAAATGTTATTGGGTTCTAAGAATCCTACAACTTTGACAATGCATTGTTTTGCAATTTCTACATTACTGAATGGCTTCATTTTTACTCCAAGTATATAACCTACTTAACAGGTTGCTTTAGTGGCATTATTTCCAGGTCTTATTGCTGCTTCAAAGAATTGTCTTTGATTTTGCTTTTAATCTTTTAATTTCTGCAATACAACCTTTTGTGCCTCCCCTCTAATTTAAAATATTTGTGGTCCTTATGAGTGCTATAATGCTAATGAGCACTGAATTTCTTTAATGTTGATGTTGCAGTATCACAAAGCAAGCAACTAATCTTACCTTTAGCAGAAATGAGATAATTTTGTAATTCTGAATCCTCATTAAAAAATCTGTTTTCTTCCTTCAGTATTTTCTTGGTCTTCTTTGACATGACGGGCTGTTAAGCAGACAGAATTAAAAAATACTGTCAAGCTGTAAAACTATTCATAAATTCCACTTCAAACAGAAACACAGTGCACTGTTGTCAAAAGCTGGTAACAGACTGGCATACTCGATCCCCATTAACTCTTGTGAACCAGCCCTGGGCAGTAGTGGCCCGGTCAGGTGAGGAAAGTTAGAACTAAATAATGATTATAGCAGCTGTCAATTTAGCCCTTATGGCTTAGGAATGTTCTAATTGTGCTGGTCAATTTGGGAAAATTATTTCATTGAAACTTATTTTATTCTTTGGTATTTAAATAAGTTCATTTTAAAAATAAAACAAAAATATAAAAGACAAAAAAAGTATTAATAAAAGGATTTGTTCTGTAAAATTTATATTCATTCAAAAGGCCACCCTAAAGGACCTAGAAGGCCACATGTGACCTTAAGGCTGCAGATTCCCCACACCTGCCCTAAATATTCTGACTTGATCACTATGTACTTTATACATGTAAGAAAATTTCACATGTACTCTATAAATTTGTACAAATAAAAAAATAAGACTACATTCTAATACATTTGTTGTAGACAGATTTGAGAACCAGTCCTGACTCTGCCACTTCACTATACGACCATGAGTTACTTGGCTTCTCTTAGCCTCAATTTCTTCATCTTAAAATAAAGACAATGATAGTAATTGCAATACATACTTATTGTGAGAATGTAATGCATATAACATAAATTATCTTTGTCCTTGACATAAAATAAATTAGGAACATTGGTACTGTAATTGTACTGATACTGGTGCTAGCATTGGTATTGGTATTGCTACTGTTGTCAGTATCGATACTCATGTTTGTAGTGGTATTGGTGTCCATATTGGTTTTGGTACCACTGTTGGACTGGTCTTGGTGTTGGCATTGATATTACTACAAGGTTTAATCTAAAGACAACTATGAGGGTAATAGGAAAAGAAGAATTAAGCCTGCATTTTAGCCAACTACAAGTGTTGGACCTAATAAGAAACAATACAAGAACACTCTATTTTCAATAACTTGGAAAGTGAAGACCTTTACAAATGAAAGCTCTCAAAGTCTGACAATAAAACTACATCAGGTTTTTACATGAATAAAAATCTACCTGCTAGGTTAGGATGTGAGTATTAGCTAAAAATCAGGCACTTATAAAACCTGCTTGAAAGGATCACAGTGTACATTAAATGGAATACATGTCTGCAATAATGCCCTGCACCTGGTAGATAACTTAGAATTGTTATTTCTCTGTCAATCCATGCTTATCCATATCAATTCATCTGCTTTTTTCCCCCACTTACTTCTAAAGGAAATAAGTGAACTGCAGCCTTGTCTTTTTGGACACTCATTTCTTGTAGCAATAATATTTTATTCATCCTCTTAAACTAAAAAGGAATTCAATATATATGACCAAAGAATATGACAAATTCTGAAGTAAAGATAATTTTAAACATTTATTTTTATTAATATATAAGGAAATGGTAGTATAATAGGTACAATCAGGAGTAATGACTACTGCAAAAATTTCATTTGTCATCCTTTCCTTCATCTGTTAATTTTATATTACCTTAAAAGAAATTTGAAAGATGTAGAATTTTAAAAAAATGCAAGCTTCTCAATGATAATTTCTGATATCTATAAAAACATGAACTTAATATTTTATATTTTTAGAAATTGGCAAAACAGGTTCATGGATCAGAAATTTAGGGGATGTCTTAACTTTCTTCTGAATGCTAACAAAAAGGATTGTGACTATTTAGTTCTGAGAATGAGCCAGAAAAGAAAACTGAAGTCTTCTATTTGGTTAATATAGGATGATTGACAATTTCAGCAGCAGTTCTATATAATTGGTCTAAAAATTTTTACTATCAAAATTATTAGGAATATTATATATTTTCTTATTTCATTATATCCCTTTTATATTTATGCATTTAATAGTTTACAACTGTTAATAAGCCTTCATATTATTTTGTTATATCATCTAGATTACAGGTTTGGACAGTGACCAAGTATTATTCATCTTTTATTCTCTCAAATGCTTAGAAAATAATTATCAGTATATATTTTAATGAACTAATTATGCAGATTCATTATAAAAATGAACTTAAATTGATCAATTTTTTCACTTATTATAATTTAAGCACAAATCCTATGACTTTTATTTTTTAATTTTCATTGATTGTTTTAAAAAATAGAATACCAAAAAAAAAAAAAAAAACCTCTTTGTTTTTCTTTTTTATTAATTATTAACAAGAGAAAAATTTGGTACGTTTTGGATTCCTTTTTGTGCAAGATTTTAAA